>JABEEN010000017.1:0-16539 GCA_013363205.1 Fusarium tuaranense | reverse complement strand
CCTGGTTGTTGGAAGCGCGGACCCGAAGCGGAAGGCATTTCTCAAAGGACCACAGACTCGGAATTGGACTTCATTTATCGAAGCCATCACTGCTGACGGTCGCGCTTTGATTCCAGGCATAATCTTCAAGGGGAAAGAATTGCAGAAACAGTGGTTTCTTGAAGAATTTAAGAAAATAGCAGACTGGTATTACATAACTTCGCCTAACGGATGGACTGACGACCACATTGGCGTTGAATGGCTCGAAAGAGTTTATCTACCTCAGACAATGCCAGTCGACGACTCTGATGCGAGACTGATCATTTTAGATGGCCATGGGAGCCACGCAACGGTATGTTCTTCGTTTACCTCGGTTCAAGATCACTACTGAGTGACGGAATGATGAATGGATGACCACGTGCTTTTTGAACAACGTTTATTGTTGCTATCTGCCAGCACACTGCTCTCATGGACTCCAACCACTTGACAATGGAGTATTCAATGCCTCCAAGGCCGCATATCGACGAGAGTTGGAAAAGTTCGCTTCATTGACTGATTCTACTCCAATGGACAAGGTCAACTTCATCAGGGTCTACGCCAAGGCTCGTCAAGTTGGCATGACTAAGAAGAACATACTCTCCGGTTGGAGGGTTACTGGGAACTGGCCGATCTCACGTACCAAGGCACTGAGGCATCCAGAAATCCAACAAGATAGGGCAAAGGGCAACCTAAGAGCGACTCCCGAACCCACGCCATATTTTGACTCGGACGATACACCAAAGACAAGCCGTCAAATTCGTGATCTGGGGCTGAACAAAACACCAAAGATGCGGAGACGGTACAACGTGATAGCCAAGGGCTTTGAGGCTCAACAGCAGACAGTAGCGGCGCATACGCTGAGGATTGCTAGCCTAGAGGAAGAATTGGCTCGCCTGAAGAGAGGGAAGAAGAGGAAGGCGGTGCCGAATCCTAACAAACGTTTTATGACTCTTGGGGAGACCCTATCCAGTGGAGAAGCTATAATAGAAGAGGAGACCCAAAATATGGCTGTTGGACTGGAATCAGTCTGTTCAAGCGAGCAGGAGTCAGAATCGGAGGCTGGCTCTGTCATCGAAGTCAGAGAGGAAACCATGCCCCGCCAACTCACCACGCGATCAGGGCGGCTTGTTAAAAAGCCCAGGATACAATAGATGAACCTGTTCATTATTTATGAAACCAAGATTTTAACATATCTCTATCAATTTGGTCAAGTTCTATGTAAGTAAAGTTGGTGATTTTTGGTGGTGGCTTTTTTATTTTGCTTGCCGAAAGAAGGGTTGTGGATGGTAGCTCGCAGAAGGCGAGTCGTCTGAGCTTTTATAGTCGTTTGGTAACCACAATAAGCAAACAGAACTTCACCATGGTACCTACACAGCACAGACGGACAAGGAGATAAGAAAAGATGTAGGGATGGCGATTAGATTCGGAGGCGGGCCTGGCCGTGATCCCCGTCCTGAAGGGCGTAGATGTTGAGAGATGTATGGGGGTGGTCCCGATGCCCGCGAAACCTGAACCCATCTCTGGCTCATCTGAGCGGCGGCTGAGCAACGGCTGAGTAAAGGCGGCGATGGATCACGTGCAATGACCGTCTAGATTCGTGGAGCATAACATGTTGTTTATTGCAGCGCCGTCGAACTATCGTGCATGTTAAAACAATGTCATAGTTGTGCTCGGTTCGCCAGCAACAGCCTTTCATGGCGCAGGATACGTGAAATTCAGCCGGCGTACTTGCTATTCGTTCATCTGTCTGTCGGACAAGTATTTTGTTGCAATGCCCATTAAGAAGAGCTTTCTGGCGAATGTATGACTCCGCAACCACGCCGCCTACGCTAAATCGTACCATTGTTCCCTGGAGAACCCTAAACACTCGGCGACAGATACGAATCGAAAATTCTCAGACGCAAAGAATTCCAACAAAGCGGGTGTCAGGACCGCGATACTGTTATGAAGCCGGCCATGCATCAAGACTATCGGCCCCTCGTAACTATCATTGTGCATCCCAACCTGGCTCTCTTTCCAAGCGTTGATGATATCAGTACTGGAATGAACTTTGTCATCTGCTGCGAAAACCCAGTCCAATGGGTCCAAAGTCCACACGACAAGAGTGTAACCATTGCGTGCCAGGGATTTCCTACATTCCACTTCACATTCGCCAAACGGCGGTCGGACGAAGCTTGATCGTACATTGACTTTCTCCTGTAGCCATGCATTCTGCCTTTCCTACGATTTGTCAGCATATGCCAAAAATGAAACAACGGCGTATCAGCAGCGTACAAGATTATCCAACGTTTCTTTCGGCCCTACTTTGTCCATGTTCACATGGTCCCACCTATCTGAGGAATTAGTTCAATAAGAAGTGGATTTATGACATGAACTGACGTGTGTAGCCCAATCTGGTGACCAGCTGCGTAAATATCAGATATGTATGTGTCGAGCTTGCATTTATTAATATGGTTAGGACCATTGTGGAAAAATGTCGCAGTTGCATTGTAGCGTTTCAAAAGTGCTAACAAGTCATATATCTCCTCAGTCGGATTATCATCATATGTGAGGGCGACGGTACGTGGCGTAACACAGCGTCCTGTTGGTGTCAGTAGAGACCTTTCACTGTTTTACAGTTGGATACAGTTGAGCTTACTATGCATTATGGGGGGCTTTTCTGAAATGCGCCCTCGAAGCCCTCGAAGTGAGTCGGGCTGCAAGCTTAGGAAGATCAGAAACAGTGTAGCTCATGGTTTTTAATGTCTTACCATGTAGTGACGAAAAGTACCACCAGGAAGATGGCAATGCCTTTGAAAATCAGCTGTGGACCCGACATGGCTTGAAAGCGTTGCCGCGAATGCAATTAACTAAGCGGAAGGATCAGGACACGGAAGACACCAGAACAGTTGGGCACCTGTTTGGGCCAATAATTGCAGCTACGATATGAAAATGAGGAGAACACTACTCTAGGTACAAATATTTAAGTACTAACCCTAGTTGCTATGTTACAAGGGTTGGAGAGGGGTGTTATCCCGGGCCATTATGTCATTCGGCATATTTCGGGCAATTAACGTTAGGCTTCATACTAGAGACCCGAGGTTATGTTTAAGCCGGGAAATCTATCATTCAGTGGAGTGTAGCCTAAATATTCAGGACATAAACTTGCGTGGCTAGTATGGACAAGATGCTAGAGGACCTAAGAATTAACTTTGTCTCCTTGCTGTCTGTGTGTTTCTCTAGTTGGGAAAGCGTCAAGTATCCCAATGGCAAAATCATCTTTCGCTAAACGCTCCGTTCGGAGGATATTGGAAACTGACAATGGCGCTTGAGACACGGGGATAATACCGAAGCCTATCAATCCCGTTGGTGTCGCCGAATCTCAAGGCTTGTGACTAAGGTGCAAAATAAGTCGACGACGAAACATTGCCCATGCCCTGACGTTGTTGACTGCAGCCCATGCCGTTTCAAGAACAAGGAATCCATCAAGTGGCTTTTACTATTGCGCTTTAGTCGCCAATGGACAGGGCCTGGCATTTCTAGCCCGAGGTGGGCTGTTTAGGGTTTAGTCACCGCAGCGTTTGTAGGGAGCTAGGTAGGTTCTCCAATGGGACTTCTGTAGGTATGCTAGTCGGAAGAGAATGGCCACGACGTAAGATGACGAACCTGTGAGCTTCGTGGCTCGTCAACAATACAACTATACTACTAAAGTTAGGGCATTTGCGCCTTCCCGTTGGATGTAGGTAGTTAACTGTGTTGTAAAGCATTCATCCTGTATATCGGTATGTCGTGTCTATAATACGGCCAATGCATATGTAACATATAAGTAAATAGATAGGCAAAGCAGCGCCTTTAAGTGACCCAGTTATATCAGCACTTAGGGAGTCTACTCCCCCTGCTCAGTCTCTATGTCGGAGAGCAGACCCGGTCCATATACCATCCAGTGTGTCGTTGCCACCAGCTAAGGCAGACGCTAAATTACCCGAATTGAATAAATATTCTCGGCTTTACGTCAAAAACCCCGTCTGGTTTTACTGTACTTACCGATACGGGCCTTTAACTCGGTCCTGTCCCCCTGTATGAGCCTCTAGCAAGGGAGGGTAGTGACTAGGGAATAGGCCGGGTTGGAGGCCCCCACAAGAACAGTAAATAACCCGAGAGTTTAATTAAACTCGATTTATGAAATTGTCCACATCTATGTCTTCTATTTGGCTAGCTAGACAATGCAGTCAACAAAGAGGGATTGTGCAACTATTACAAAATATAGTTACATTTGGTAGCGTAACCCTGCTTTCCTTCCGAAACTTTTACCTAGTCCACCAATGCTGGCTTCTCAACGTGAGGAGACCTAAAATTGAAGCCCAACTCAGAACAGCCATCTGAAGCATCCCAGCAAGCCATGAATTAACCAATCGCCATAGCAATCTACTTCTCTTGTGATAGATTTGTAGCCCGCCGACATTAGTGAACCTCTCTGCCTGCTCTTCTTGGGCAGCATCCGCGACCAGCAAGAGACTCCTCCAAATTGTGAGGATTGAAACTTGTAAGAAGGTCCCAAGTGCAAGTGTGGGATAGAAGATGAGATTTCTGGTTAAAGTGATGGTGATTAAGATCATCATAGGACCTCTTAGCCAGATGCAAGTGACGCTCATAAACGGATATATGCTTCCAACTCTGTCTCGCATGATAACAGCTCCGTCTTCTTGCTTTTCTTTGTCTGGGATGTAGGGGGAAAGTTGCGGCCGTTGCAGCCGAAATGAAAACCGTAGCTTTAGGGCTTCCCGAGCTGTCAAAGCCGGATATCCCATGCAGAGAAACGTATACATGGTGCGTTCCCAGCGTGAAAACATCAGGAATGCTTTTTTTAGAGTTTCAGGGGCCGTCGTATGAACAACCGCGTTGCTCTGGTAAACCGTCTTCCATCCGTCTTTGAGGATATGATATGCTATCTCCATGTCTTCGCCATGCTTCAGTGGCAAACCAAGAAAGGTGCTCGTGCATAGGTTGTCAACGTGGTCCCGGATGGCATTTACTCGAAAAGCTGAGAAAGCGCCGGGAAGAATAGTGACAAAACCTTCAGCCGTAAGTGCAGCTCGCGGTAGATTACCGATATGTTCGTAGAGGATATCGAGAAGCCGCGGCAGGAGACATTTGATTGAGAAAGTGCTGGGGCTTGAGACATTCAGGACAGCTAGATGTCCTGCCACTGCACCGATTGCAGGGTCCTGCATCAAAGGGCTCACGATATTGTGAAGTGAACGCTTCTCTAGAACGCTGTCTGAGTCGAGAGATATAATGATACTGCCGAGTGCTGTACTGAAGCCTGATTGAATGGCCTGCCTTTTGCCCAGGTTGGCTGGATGCTGTAAAAGCCGATATGATATCCCACACAGAGGAATTGCCTTCACAGCTTGGTTCACATGCCCCCATGTATCATCTGTAGAGCCGTCGTCAATGATAACGAGCTCAATCTTGTCTTTCGGATAGTCCGAGAGCACAATAGATTCAATGGAGTTGTGAATAAATCCAGATTCGTTATAGACCGGTATAACCACGCTGATGAAGGGCAACTCATTGTCTTTGGTGGCAGCTTTCACAGGTTTGTACTTGATCCATCGCCAGACCATGAGTATGTACTCGACTTTATAAAAAGTGGCAATGATTTCCAAAACAAGCGCTGGTAAGCCAGTAAATAGAGGGGGCGGCCGTGGCCATGGTATCAAAGATAGTAAAAACAATCCTGCCATGCTGACAATGCCTATTCCAAAGCGTAGGTAGTAATCGTTCATCTTTGTGGCTTTCGCTTATGGATAGAAAATTGTTTGAAGTGGGTAGCAGCCTTCTCAAGCGAATGAGATTGTTGATTCTATCGTTACTGAGTGAGAATGCAAATACATAAATTCTATATAGAAAATAGTTAAAGGAGAAGATATATCTATGGTGAATCACGGAAATGTACCGGCGAAGCTCGTGCCGAGCCTTCGGTTAGTTTCGTTTACTTCATTTGTAAAGTATCGGGAGGCACGGATCAAAACTAAAACGTTAGAATTTCTCCTAAACGGAACGGGTGATTCTTCTATCGGTGTAGTAAGGACCAGCCGCCTCGGGGAGGTGTCCACGGATGTGATTGTGGTTCGATGGGTCGGCCCCTCAGCTTATTGGTTTTAATCTGCCGATGATCCCTGCACTAGCTGGGATGAGAGACGTAACATTCTTGTTAGGTACAACTGTAAGGGAAGTAATTGTATGCATACTGTGAAATCGGATCTTAGAAGGACAAAGATCCGAGACTAAGAGGGGAATGAAGAGGTAGGTCTTATCTAGTCTGCAAATATATACCCACTGCTCTGATACCCTTCTTATTATCATTATGCAAAAGCTGAATTGGGATCAACTTTTCAAGTGTTATGCGAAACAAGCGCGATCCATTGGTGTAAAAAGCAAAAAAGATACAAAGCGCACAGGCATTGAGAACAGCAATATGTAAGGCGCTGGCCTCGGGAATCAAACAATGAGATTCTATACTTGACCTTCCCGTTGCTTCTCTCACGGGAGCTAAGACGGGGCAAGGTCGTCATCTTATCTACCTATCTACATGATGAGCGTCATGGGTGACTGGGCAGCTACACGCTGAACTCATACCGATCACGATATGTTTGATCCTGGCAGATTCATAGATTGTAATGGCTAAATATATTGTCACAGGTGGTAAAGGGGCAAGGCAGACAACACTGTATAACCCTCGTGCTGCTAGCTGGGCTGTAGTTATCCGGTATATTAAATAGGGATCAAGAGCAGACGTCGGCTTATTTCACCAGACAGTACGCTCAGAAATCATATATTTAGCACGCCGGAACCTCCTTCACTACAGTGTACGTAGTGTCAAGCTTACCAGAGCAGCAGCCAGTTATACTGATGGAGTCGACTTTGGCCCCAGGCATTGTGGTGCTGAACCAGAAATATTTTCCCGCCGCCGAGCGCAGCGCAGCACAAGTCGGCTCAAGTTCTTTTACCTTCTCCGTATTAAAAGTTCTTTCTGAAGCCGACATTCTCTCGGGAATTGTCCTTTACCGCCGAGATGAAGACTTGACCGCGGCATCCTACCACGCTGAAGGTCGCTGGAATGGAATTCCAGTGGTTACAGTTCACTTTCACTTCCGGATGAGCCGCCTAATCATCGCCTCGGTATTGGAGGGAGCTTTCAATTTGAGCTTGAACCAAACGAGTCATATGTCAGCCCCCATTGTATACTACCAGACCGACACCCTTCTTCCATACCATCCCACAGGCTCCAAGTTCTGTGTCACCCATCATGGTCCTCTTGTATCGCATTTTGTGGGGCAATTTTCGCTCAAAGCTGCTCAGCTCGCATTTGGTGGTGACCCCGAAAAGGTCGCGGTTCTCTTTCGTCAACAAAGAGAAGGCCATCGTCGCCTCCTTATGGACAAGCGGGGAACGGTTCTAATCCACTCGAGGCTTCAGCAACAAATACTCGAACATGAAGGATTAGAGCCCTCACGGTTTCAAGTATTACGACCACCAGTCGGAGTGCCGAGGTGCCGGGAACGCGTGGATCTCTCTCAACAGATAAAGGAATTCGTTGAAAGCTCGCAAATGCTTCTCTTTACAGCAGTCGCACGAGTTGACTATTTCAAGAATGTCGATCTTCTCGTTGAAACTTGTCTTGCCCTCATTACCCGAGGTCGGCCTGCTAGACTTTTGGTGATTGGGGACCCTGAAAACGATTCAACCCGCCGCCAAGCATTGTTGGCTTCTGTGCCAGCAGACAAACGGAAAAGTTTTCTCGTCCTCCCACGCTTTCCCAAAGACCATCTATATACTTTGTTCGCCTTGGTTCGCTCGAAGGCCATCTTTCTTTGCCCTTCGAGATATGAAACGTTGGGTATAACCCCTCTCGAAGCCGCAGCATGTGGCGTTACCACATTCATAACCGAATCGCCCAACATAGGGGCTCTTGCATTTCTTCCACCAAGATGCCGTGTTGGTTCAGACGCAGAGAGCATTGCCGACAGTGTCGAAGATGCTTATCAGGACGGGATTCAGAAGTCTTCCGCAATAATTGAAACATATGTCCGTAAGAGGACGTCGCTCGAAGGATTTCGCCAAGATTTATTGAATGCATGGGCAAAAATGTCAAAGGGTTATGTCGCCGGCCAGTATGCGCCGCTCAAGGTCAATTATAGCTCCAAGTAAGAGGATATGGAAAGTATTGGATTACCAGAACAAAAGAACTATCTTACGGGGAAAGATTGGGGTGTCGATAGACTGCGACAAGAGGTTGTATATCGACCCCTCACGTGGTTGATCTAGATTAGCTAGGTTCTCAAGATTTCCTTAACTATCACCTTCTGGAGCTTTGCCGAACCACAGTAAATGTGCCCGGGCATTTTATTGAACTACTTATTTATTAGCCGATAGAATTTACTAATCAATACTGCGCATAATCCAACCGCGGGCGCTCGGGAGCTGTCAAGTAGTTACCCTTTCTTTATGTCGGGTAATTACGCTCGCCGAGGATGACCCCTTATAGACCTAAAAGAATTAATTTTAGTGCTACCTACATCGGGTCAACGAAAGCCTGCCATATGATTTTACCGAGTAAAAAGTTCGAATTGGTGCTTTGGAACTAGCAAGCATCAAATCTTTCTCTTCCGACTGGGTTATTACTATCAGTCGCTCATTAATCCTTCTTGATTGACAGAGGTTATACACACCATCATCATGGGCTCCCATAGAAGACGCTTGGTAGCCGTAGCTGCCCTAAGTACCTTCATACTTCTCATTTTTATCGCCTCTCCAACCATCATCACTAGTAACCTTATCGACGCACCGCGGCAGCCTTTGACAGTCAAGCAAGTCTTTGGTTATCTCGAGAATAATGTTCAAGGAAGAAAGAACTATGATTATCGTATTCTCACGAGCATACGAGATCCTATGGGCTTTTACAGCGCATTCAACGTCGAGAAGACAAGGCTCAAAATCATTAACCCAACACTTCTCGAGTTGCCACGTGGAAGCAGACACGACTTCCTAGTGATAGCAAGGATGCCTCATATCAACAAGGAAATCAACGGCATCAAATATGAGGTCTCACGTCAAGTTTCCATGTTCGCCAACCTCACTTACAACGAAGCTCAGCGGCCGGTGCTGATGGCGGGCAATTGGTTCAAGGTGCTGATCCAGGACTACATCGGACCAGAACATGATTGCAAGCACCAACCGTACATGAACAAATATATCGGACCTGAGGATATGAAGCTATTCTGGACACGTAAGGGTGCGCCACTGCTCATATTCACCATGCAGGTCAATGACAAGACCCTCTGTCAAGGCATGTTTTTGATAGACGCGCGTGCTGCTGTGCCAGAGCTGGCGGAAGCGATAGGCGATCAGGCGCGGCACATGCCACCCATCCAATTCGAGCAGCCGACAGGATTGCGTCGCCAGGTCCCAGCAGGGCACGAGACAGACCCTCGGTATGAACGTGACAAGAACTGGGCGCCCTTTCAGTCACCTTTCAGCAACGACGATGATGAGCTCTCTTTTATAGTAGAGCCCGGACGAGTGTTCCGGTGGACATCCAGCAGTGAGCCAGTGGAAGATATCAGTGTGGAATTGGAGTCAGCGGTCGAGGCACCATACCCCCCTTGGGTCAAGTCTAAGACCTGGCACAGCACCGAGAAGACATGCGTGCATGATATCATGATGGCGAGTCAGAACATACACCAATCGACACCAATGCTTATGTTGACGCTCTGCGATCGGGGGAAATGCGAGCCTCACGACGGCAATACAGTAATGCTGGGTATGGTACATCGCCGTTATGATACCACAAGCTATCCCTGGAGCTGGTATGACCGACGCATGGTCGTCTATGCTGCTATACCGCCTTATAAAATGATGAGTGTGAGTAAGAAGCTTATATATCATGGCGAGGCAGACGGCAGATATATATGGACTGGAAGCATGGTTTATTTTATGAACCATACCGGTATTCTCTATAATAGGAGTCACGGGTTCTTAGATGATGAGGTCTGGTTGAGCTTTGGAATTAATGACGAAGCAACGGGGTGGTTAGATGTTGAAGTGAGGGATTTAATCAAAGATCACTATCTTTGTCAGGGCGCGTCAGATGAGTATCGACAGATTATAAGGCAAAGTCCTATAGGTTTATAGGGCAATGTAAGAGAGTGATTCAAAGTATTCTAGCAAAACCAAGAAGCCTAATGCATGTTCTCGAGATCAGGGTTTTATAAACCATACATCCTCCCTCAGCTATAGATGTACAGGGCGTAGAGCATAGTAAAATATTTCTTATACACTTATGACAGGAGTCAGGTACAGGCAAGGCACCTTGGACGTGTTTCTAAAGATGTGCTGCTAAATCGCCCCCTCGACTCGTCGTCTTTCCTATAGTGATATACACTTGTTTCTCCAACATGACTAGTTCAACTTTCCTTTGTTCTGCAAGTCCTCATATGCCTTAACTTTCCTATCCCATAGATCCACGCAGGCTTTGTCAAATAGACATTCCTCCACTTCGCCGTACACAGGATGCTTATACCGTGAATGTCGAGACGTCCAGTTTGACACACTATAGTGATGCTTCACAAGTGCCGTATGTATCTCATGAGTTGTACCCGATCTCGAATGGGTTTGCCCCGCCGCAAATGCCTTGACTGGTAGTACCAGTATACGGCCGACTAGTGTTGCTTCATCCATGCGATGAAAGTTATCCCACGTGATGGGCGGCCCTTGAATCCTCTGCTCATTCATGTACTGTAAGATAACATCTGTGAATACCTCGGGGCCAGTGCATCTTATCACTTGGTTAAAGTCCAAGCCTAGTTCAGAAATAGGAACACCTTGCTCTTTGGCGAGGTCGTGAAGCCTAGCCACGGCATTCTCAGCCATCTTGATCAGAAAAGGCAGTTGCGGCTTGCACAAAAACGTCCACTGGCAAAAGTTGCGTGCAACAGGTCCAAGGATTGGATGATTCTTGAACTTAGGCTCGTCATTCTCAATCCCAATAACCATATCGATTTCTGCGTCGTCGAAAGTCCTCGGGATAAACTCAGGAATAGACTTCAAAGCCTCCACGTCTATGTCGGTATATAGCCCTCCTTCGACGTACATGACGAGATAGCGCAGTAGATCTGCTTTGATGATCGGGACCGAAGCAGTCCTGAAAAAATCGATGATGTCTAGTCTGTTGAATCCGCTGGGCCCAAAGTGGTGTTCGACATATTCCAGTTCATTGGCATCAGTCAAAACCTCCCATCTCCATTCAGGGTTCTTTTCGGTCCATGTTCGCGCACGCTCTAGCTCCTCTCCCGCAAAGGAGGGCGGCGCGTGCTTCCAAGTCTGCCAAATTTTACGTGGGAATCTGCCTGGGCTAGCAGCTACAGAACTTGGAAGCAATGTTGAGGGGTATTTGGCGTCATGGTATTGCGTGATGTTACCTGGCAAGCCTACGCCAAACCAAACAAGTATCAGCATAGTAGCCATAACGCATAGGCTCATTTTTAGCCCTCGTAGAACTAAAAATTGACCCCGGGCATATTGGAGGGAGTGGCGAAAACCACTGGGAGGTCGAGGGCCCAATGTCGGAGCCATATGACTGAAATATGCGTCGCACTTCGACTTGAAAGTATTCGGGAATATATAAAAAGATGCCGAGAAATGTTAAAAAATAAGTCTCTTTCGAAAGCTGCCAGCCTAAGACAAGGTCTGCAGATATAAAAGAGAGTTTGCAAGCGAGATCTATAATATGCAGTACTATCGAGTGATACAGGAAGATATAATGTTAGGGGTTTTCCCATTCAATCACTTATTTGATAATCATTCGCGTGGAGATAAAGCATCTAAATGGCGGCACATGGTGGTAATCATCCGATATCGCTGCGTAGTGAGCTGTTGACAAGTTAGCTATAAGAGAGTGGTTTACCGTGTCACTCTAGCTACAGTAGCGCTCGGGTTTTTGGCCGTACGGTGAATTCTTCAACGGTATATATCCTACCGTTATTAATATGCCGACAAACCTCATTACTCAGCGGAGGCGCACCAATTATGAAGAACAGCTAAATAAACATTTTACGCTCCGAAATGCAACTCTGCTTAACAAGCCGAAAATCGGGCCATTACGCCAACAATGCAACAAGGTGCTATGACTACATGCAAGATGGTGGAATGAATGAATACGGGAATCTCGGGTGCAAAAGCCCCGACGGCCACAACTCCCCAGACCCTCCGTATTTGGCTCTATACTACAAAGCAATAGTCTGTGTTTGAAGCATCTTCTTAAAGGGGATCAACCTCAGAAAACTTGAAGGATGGTCCAGGTCCGCTACGCCAGGTCAATTTCTCTCCAACAAGCGCTACCTGCCATGGACCGCACTACCTGGCTCGATGGCCTCCGTGGCATCGCCGCATCTATCGTCACGGCAGACCACTACTTCCTTGGCAGCGTCGTCAACGGTGGCTTCATGACTGCTGGCTTCAGGTCGTACTGGGCCGAACCCGCCGAGGCAAACAGGAGGCTCATTCAGCTGCCTCCCATTCGTGTCATCTTCGCCTCGCAGGCCATGGTGCCGCTGTTTTTTGTCATTTCTGGCTATGCCATCTCCATAAATCTTCTTCAAATACGAGACAACAATAGATCCGAACTTCTGCGCCGCCTTTCTTCGGCCGCCACTCGCCGTGTCCTGCGCATATATCTCCCTGTCTTCTGCATTGCCACCATTTCGCAACTTCTCTTCTTCTGTAATGTTTATCACTGGGACTTTGGCGACCTTGTCCTCGGCCGTCGACCTTGGACTGCGCCTTGGTCGCACGTCACCTTTGTCTTTCGCTACATGCTCGACAATATGAACGTCATTTCATTTCCAACCCACATTGGCCTCAACACGCAGCTCTGGACCATGGCGCTTGAATTCCGCGGTTCCTACATTGTTTACCTTGCGGTACTAGGTCTCGCGTTCTGGCGGCCACCTCTTCGGCGTTTGGCGCTAGGAGCTTTAATGGCCTACTGGTTCTATTTTGGTCTGTGGGATGTATATGCCTTCTTTGCGGGCCTCTATCTGGCGGAGCTGCACATTCGGTCAACCCCCGAGGCCATGAACGAAGAGGCAAAAGTACCTCATTATTCTATGTCGGAGCTACGGACAAAGCCATCACTTATCGGCTTCATCACCATCCGAACGTACCTCTCCTTCATCCTTGGAGTTTGGTTAGTCTGTCTTAATGACCACGGCTCCTTACCACCAGGATACCAATTCTTAGAGCTTGTCGAACCTTCGCGCTGGGAGAACGACTGGGACACTATAAGCCAGTGCTGGAGGACAACTGGCTCGGTCCTCCTTGTCTATGCAATCAGCAAGTCGGCCCATCTCCAGCGCCCACTTAATTCTACGCCAATACAATACCTGGGAAAGATCTCATTCCCACTTTACTTGGTGCACCAATCCGTCTACCATATCCTCCAGCAACCTCTAAGGGACTGTCTGTGGTACGTCGCCACCTGGAAACCCTTTCCTGGGACGCTAGAAGTCAGTGATCATACGACCCTCTTCGCTTTTTCCTGGCTTGGAGGGTTTGCTATTTCATCGGCGATCAATCTCTATGCGGCACACCTGTACAACAGGTTTATAGACCAGCGATGCGTCGAGTTGGCGAAGAAATTCCATAGATGGATTACGTATGTGCCTTAAGTTTGAGAATTTGAGAAGTTGTTTGCTTTGTAGCGGTAGGGATTGGCATATTCAATTACTATGTATAGTAGAAATACGACTCCGTACTCAACAACCATTTCACCACTAGCCATGCCGTAGGATTTTTATTAAAGCCTTTTATTTTTTACCTATCCTCTAAGAGCCTTTTATTCCCTAAGGCATAAGTAATTTATATAGATTAAAGGATCAGCCTATAACTAACTAAAACTACCTTTCCTTTAGTCCTGCCTTGGTAATTATTCTACTACTTCTCTCCGCCCGTGGTCTGTTATAGTTATAACAAGATTAACTTAGCTCTTTATCTCTCTTACCTTCCAGCTTCTTCCTTTAAACTGCAATAAAATTGTAGGTAATATTGCCACCGCTAGTATTGTAGAAGTCGAGATTACCGCACTCAAGCTGAGTCCTGGGCTTTCAACCATCTCTGGTATCCTATTTGATTACGTGAGTCAAGAGGGAGAGATAGGCTTGTCAGAAAGCTTACCAGAATGGACCAATGAAGCCCCAACATTGACGGATTAAAGTAATAAAGACGCCTATTGTCGCAGCGTCTTTGGGAAAACAATCCACAGCATAGGTAATCATAATGGTCGTAACAATCTGATTTCCTGCTGCTGCTATGCCTGCTCAAACGAGTGGGGTAACATTCCAGGTTCCTGACGCTCGGTCAAGCTGCACGAAGAAAACTACTACACCGCATATTGCTGTTAAATAGCCGATGTAGCTTAGCCAGAGACGGTATTCTGGTTCCGGTCGCTTGCCCTTGCGCTCGGAAAGCTCCATCCATTTGTCGGAGAGGATGCCACCAATCAGCTCCCCAGAAATCGTACCAATGATGATGCCGATGTTCTGAAGGCCAACTTGCTGTGTGTTGAAACCAAATTTCTCAGGGAAAACTTGGGGGATTTCGAAAGTCGTCATTACACTGCCCCACAGGAATACCATAGCATGGGCTGCTGCTGGAACGACCACATTGGGGAACTGAATGAAACTAAGTGGGTGCACGAAGTCTCTCAACCGTAACGGCGTGTGATCGATGCGTCGGAAACCAAGGTACTGCTGCCTGAACGGAGAGCTTGCGTGGGATTGAAGGCATGATACGAATCGGGTTTCGGGCCCAAATAAGCCGTGGAGGATGAACTGAGCACCGTTCGTCTAGGAAGATTAGCAGATGATCTACGGTGAGATCTGCATAACAACCATGGCAACTATCCAGTAGATCCACCGATAGCTCGTCCTCATAGCAACAAACCCAAAGATGAGGGGAGCAGTAGGGACACCAAGAGTCACCATTGTGGTCCAGACTCCCATGTACCGCGCCCTCTCTTTTCGAAAGAATGTTTCTGAAACCACGGCGGTTCCAATAGCCGCAGCGGGGCATATGAAGAACGCAGTTAATGCCCGGCAGAGGCCCATAGTGGCGTATGTGGGACTAACAGCACAGCCAATATTGCCGACAAGGCTGCAAAAGAGGGATAGTAGAAAGATCGGACGCCGGCCGTAGATATGCGAGATCGGGCGCCAAAAAAGCGGTGCACCACCCAAGACTGCGATGACAAGAGACGTCAGGTAGCTCGCTCGTTGTACAATGACGCCGAGGTCTTCAGCGATGTCGACGAAGGCTGACTGTATTGCGGCGGCGGTGAAGGTGGCCATCATTCCGTGAAAAGCGACGAGACAGAGATTTACGATTTTCTTCGAGTTCAATCAGCCCATGTCATCGACATCAGTCGGAGCGGAATTACTCACTTTCCACTTGGGCCAGTTCAAAGGATCAGCGTTGCTCATATGAGGGAGTGGGTCGAGATGTATGGTGCCATGACGCTCAAGAAGATACTGTTTGTGCTCTTCACTCAGAGTTTCGGTAGCATTCTGGGCAACGTGTGAGTTTATTGATCTTTGTCGACGAGAATGTGGGAATCGTACGCAATGCTCTAGAGCTTCGATTTCTGCCTTCGACATGTTGGCAAAAAGTTCGGAAATTCGTGCGAGAAAACGAGTAGGTGCTCAAACCATTCGGTGCTTGTATGAGTGCTTAGGGTGACAGGAGAAAGAAAGAGATCACGGCAATATATCCATCTCCAGCAGACCTTCCCCATGGGGCCCCGCTCACGCCTCCACATGCTCCAGACCGCTGAAGCGGCAGGTTCAACTAATGGCCGGTCTCCACATGTTCTCTTACTATGTATCCTACATAGTATTACGGCAAGGTGCCATTGCGAGCCCGCCGTCGGATATCGTACGGCTCATCATCTTCCGATTGGAGATTTTAACCTTTGGCCGTTGAGCCGCGTCACGCCTCGGCGACCTTGTCTCTCTGGAGAAAGAGGCATAGTTCAGTAAGCCAATCCTCGTTGGGGAGTGGATCCATCCAATATCAACAAGGGAGCGACGGATATGCGGCAAGATACAATGTTCTTGATGTAACATGTGTAGCCGTCGTAACCGGTACGGGAGGGCCTGCCCCCTGACTCGGTGGCGAGAACCAGGGTCATTACAGCTCCAGGAGCTACTTCCAGCTTGAACTTGTTTTTGTACTGGGCGGGACGTAATGCTTTCCAATTATTTGTGTTATTGAGCTAATGGTCGATACATATCTTATCACGGTTGTCATCTGTCCACAATAAGGGAAGCATAAACGTCTTATCACGGCCCTTGAAGCTCATGTCATTAGGTCATACATGGCTAGATACAGGCTCCCACTGGAACGGCGCCCAGGCGCCACAATAAAATCGGCGCTCGGGCGCCGCGATAAGATTTTAGCGGTGCTTCCTGTCTTTTGATTGGTCAC
>JABEEN010000015.1:0-51812 GCA_013363205.1 Fusarium tuaranense | reverse complement strand
AAAGAACACATTTCCAATATATCATAGCATTATGTCCCAATGCTAACACAGTGACCTTTTTTTAAGCCTTTCGGCCACCTGTAGCCCGCAGGAGTCGAAGACTCATAGACTGGATATACAGTTTTCAACACAGTGAAGCCATCATGCCCAATGCCTTTCAACGCAGAAGTCCAAATAGCTATATAAGCCCGGGATAACCAGCAAAAACTTCGAGTACTTCTCAGTTGTCATATTGATTGGCCTTTGTTATCAGTGTTTATTACTCTTAGCCCAGTCACCGTCTAGGTCTCGCCTGCTGGGCAATATCATTCTCAGGGCACCAACTCCAAGGTCATTTCTGCTACTTGTCATTTCACATGCCCGGAGTCTAGTATTGAAGTCACTGGGTCGGAAATGGTGGCTGTGCGGTTGATCAAAACATCCGCTGGCGACACTGATGCCGACATCTTGGAGAGTATGGCAACGAGGAAGTTAAACTGGGGTCAGCTTTATGTTAGAAGTCAACCACTTGCCGTGATCTGTCGATATTTGTCACTTGTCATTCATTGTGGAGGAGCAGCGGGTGACACACTCCGTGGACGGAACCCTCTGAAAGGGTGGGATGAGGGTATGACACCGTGAACCAATTGAAAAAAAAAGCCCCTTAAGGGTTCTATTCTCTAGTCTAAGTATATTGAAGTATAGGAATCTACATGCTATCCTTTTAACACGTCTATTTCGCAATCTCCACACCTCCAACCTGATAAACTGTTAGCCCCATACCTCGATTCGATACTCTCAGACAGATCTTAGGGTGTTACTTACAGCTCCCATGGCCTTTTTAAGGTCACCGTAAATAGCAAACTGGCCAGCAGACATGGCGCCAACCATGAAGAGACGAGCACCAATTCCGCTAAAGGAGCCACGCAGGCCAAGTTCCCTGCCGATCTTGATCAACCTGCTAGTGTTGCTCTCACCTGGGAGACCCTTGGTCTTGTTAATCTTGGAGAGCATGGTGTCAGCTGGCTGCGAGGCGATAGCGGCCGCGAAACCTGCAATCAGACCGGAACCGAGGTTGATGGCGGTTTGCATGCCGTCGCTAGTCTTGGCTTTGTCGAAGAAGTTGCTATAGGCGAATTCGGAGACTTTCTCGTAAAAGACAAACTTGGTCATCGTATATGGGACCCTAAATGAATGAGTCACGGGTAGAGGGAAAAGACTAGTAGCACGTACTGCTTGAAGAGAATAGGACCAAAGCCAGAGTAGAAAGCGGCGAGACCTTCTTGGCGAGCAATCTTTGTGAAGCCCGGCACGAGACCATTGGCGAAGCCGGGTTCCGATACCAACCGGATACGCGTGGCCTCTAGAGGGCAGAGGGCAATATCGGCGAAGAACTCGGCGGCCGCACCAGAGACGCAATACACCGCGATGCGGTTGTCCCTAGCGTTCTCATGTCCGATCACATTGATGGATTGCTGCTTAAAGAACTCGTAACCTCCGAATTTGAGGCCGCCCTGTAGGAAGTAGCCGGCTAGGGTAGGACCAATGCCGGTTAATAAAGCGCCAGCGCCTTCACTCTGGATGACCTGACGGAAGCCGCCAATCATGCCGCGGTTGTAGGTAACTGGGTCAAGCTGGATGCGGGTCTTGACGCTGTGTCATGTTAGTTGTCAGTCTGGGCTGGGTTCTTCGTTGTCTCGAAGCTAATAGCTGAGCTCTTAAATGTCATCTTCTCGAGTATGCGGAATGTTGATCTTCAACTTACACATCAACAGGAGTGAGGGCTCCATGGGTGACGGAACAGCAGACGGAGCCAGCAAAGGCGAAACGCGAGTAGAGACCCAGGCTGGACAGCTTCTTGGGCTCTGTGCTGACGTCAGAGCGGTGTCTAAGCACGTCAAGGTTGACGGCTGTTGTCGTTGTGACACTCATTTTGTCGGTAATAGAGTATATGAAGAAAGTAGTGCTCGCTAAAATGAAGCTATTACACGTACTAGAGTTTCCCAGTTGAAATGACTTTGGCCCATGTTTACAGAAGAAAGAGAAAAAAAAAGCAAGTTCAGAATGCGACCAGGAGGATCGATCCGAAACTCAGTATTTATTAGGGAATTCCGGAGATTTGTCGCTATCCCAAACTCTCTCCCCCGATGCCCAATCAGGCCGAAACCATTGCAATATGACGAATCACACTCGGTTGGCCAACGCGATGTTACAGTTCCCGTTACTCACTCTTAAACGAGGGCACGCGAGCAGGGGCAGACGTGTCGCGTGAGGTGAGTGGTGGATTGGTTAACTTTGTGATGGATCAGGGTTGTCAGCCATGATGAAATGAGTTTAGCAATGGATCCTTTTGGTGGGGACTTTGTCGGGGATGGATGGCCGTAAACGAGGGTGGTATTTTGTGACTGAGTCAGGAATGGAAATTCATGACAAGAACCAGCGGTCAGGAAGTTAGCTTCTCATTCGAAATACTACTGATTTTGCCCGTTTTAACACTTCAAGTTGATGATTCATATAGTACTTGCATGATAACTAACTTATTATGCATGAAGCAGTTCGGAACGATGAGCCGAGTGACACCTCCACGGCGGACCCGACTTGTGCCTCTTTACCACAGGAGCCAGTTCCCGGACACTTATTCCCGAGGAACTTTCCAGCGTTAATTGCACTTGCCAAAAAGGTCACATAAGGCTAGATCGACCGTGGAGGCCTCAGAGCAACTCAACAGAGATGACACAGCCAGAAGTTTCACATGTCAATGTTACCATGTAACCTCGGACTCCGGCAGGCATAAATTGCAGACGAGTCAGCAACCTTGTACTCACTCCCCCCGTTTCAATAGCACATTGGTTGGTCCTGAAGAGAGCCTTGGTTCTGTTCCGAAACCACTCTGTCACAACTACCAAACTCAAGAGAGCTACTCATACTGGCACTATCTTTACTATAGGCACAGAACAACCGGGCCAACGCGGGTCCATACCTGACAAACCGAGAGCGTGTTATATACCCTCAGTTGCACAAGTGCAGCGTTTGACGCGTTCCTCTGTGTAGGCTCTTATCTTCTATGAAGTTTTAGTATATGAATATTTGGTCAATTACGTGGAAGACTAACATATCAGATATCTTGTCCAGATACTTGCTATCAATTATCCTTCTGAGGATAAGAAAAGATATCATCCTATACAAAAGACATGCCTTTCTATCTAATTCTTTATAGCTATTGCCATAGAAGTTATAATAATTAGGTTATAGTGTTATATAGTATTGGGTTTTAATACCGTTCTATATTAATAGGTTTTTTTTCGTTGTTATTGCTGATTTTCTTTGACACCATTACAGCCTATAAAAATACTTGCTGTCCACCCTAGAGGTGACATGTAGGTTGGATGTGGACTTGGCTCTATCACTATCTATTTGCTTAGTTATCCCATCAAGGGCCGGGTTTCAAGTATATAGAAAAGTACAATACTAACTTCATCACATGGCCGCGTTCAACATCCGTTACTGGCGGGGTCCTCAGGGTGCATTGGAAGGCAGCTTATTGGTGGCAGCAGAAGAAGTACATAATTGGGCCTCGTCTTCTTGCGAAACTGATCCCCGCAAGGAAAGAAACCAGTGAAGTAAAGCTGAGTCTACAGTAGTTACATGCCGTTCTGTATATTGTTGTCCCACGGTCAACATCGTCCATGATTGGCCACTGTAGCTAGCAAGACCATGTCAATACGTTACTCAAGGTAATCTAAGGTAGAGATATCACACTGGTTTCGATAATCAACTATTCTGATTATCATTACATCCTATTTTTGATCTAGACGATAGTCGGCAATCTGAGATCTGCACTCATATATGGTCAATGCCAAGACTCTCTGGACACAACTCGAGGTGCCGGTGCCGCACTTTTCGGACCCCGAGGATGTGCGAGTACCGAGCATATGGCCGCACTTTAAGTTTTGTATCTCCTCTCTAATCTGTACCTCATTTCTCCTCGGAGTGACGTGTTCATACCTTAAATTAAGCATCCTTCGCTCCCCTGCTGTACCCATCTCGTCTTCCACTGATTCCTGTTCCACTTCCCCAGATTTGCAGCACCCATCGCCACCTTTTAAGCAGTGCTTTTGAGGAACACCTTCAGCAGACGTCAGAATGCCCACATTTCTCGTCGTAGGCGCAACAGGCCAACAGGGCGGGGGCGTCGTGGAAGCCCTCCTCGCATCGGAACATCCCGACCTGACCATCCGAGCCCTGACACGAAACCCATCGTCATCGACCGCCCAGGCTTTGGCATCACGCGGCGTTCAGCCAGTTAAGGGTGATTTGCTTGATCGTCAAAGCATCTCCAAGGCGCTCGAGGGAGTCGACGCTGCGTATCTTGTGACTGACTTTCGGGGCCCGGAAGATGTGGAGGGCGAGCTCAAGCAGGGGAAGCAATTTGTGGACGCCGCGAAGGAGGCTGGTTAGTACTATTCTATATTCTGAATAGTGATTGTTTTTATACTTACATACGGAATAGGCGTCAAACATCTAGTCTTCTCGTCTGTAGCAGGAGCCGACATCTCCCAGCCCGTCGAGCATTTCTACAGCAAATACAAGATCGAACAATACCTTAAAGAATCAGGCCTGAGCTGGACAGTCATCCGACCCGTGGGCTTCATGGAAGTAGTCCCCCCTCCAGGTATCGGCCGGTTCTTCTTTTTCGGCGCCATGGCCGCCCTCATGGGCAACACCAAGCAGAGATATGTAGCCTGCAAGGACATTGGAAAAGCGAATGCCCTCGCTCTCTTGAATCCGGAAAAGTTCAACGGCAAGATCGTGACTATTGCTGGACAGGTTGCTGATGTGGACGAGCTTCAGAGCGCCCTGGAGAAGGGTGAGGGTAAGAAGGGGTGGGGGAGGATTTGGTTGCCTCGGTGGGTGATTATTCGACTGACGCCCTATCATTACCGGCAAATGTTTGATGTAAGTTTTAAATATGTCGAGCAGCTGAATGCTAACTTTGGATAGTGGTTGTACTATGAAAACTGCCAACCGGGAAGTGTAGAGGAGACTAGGGAGTTGATCCCTGACTTGTTGTCGATTGAGGACTGGGCAAGGGAGCAGAAGAATCAGCGAACTAAGAGCGAATAAGCGAATTCCACGGGGTACATAATAAGCATTATGAACCCTAGAACTACAAGATGTAACTAGGTTCCTGTGCTCACGAGGCTCTGGGCATCAGGGCAATATGGTTATTGGGCGAACAAACCCTGACGCGTCATCGGCTACACTAGTGAGATATACAGTCATCTATACATGACTACATTAAAATCTTCTGCTGTACAACATCATAACCATAGAGAAATCCTTCCTCCTCATATACCAATACTCTAAGCCCTTCCTAAGTTTATGCTATCCTTAACACCGTTCGTGTAGTACGCACGGTGCGTAAGAACGTCAGGAAATCTGTTTCTCCTTCTGGGTTTGACCACTCGAAGTGACCTACACGCTCCCAAAACTCACCCTTTTTCTGAACTACCAAGACAAAAAGCCTCGGCAGTTCACATTCAGGCCACCATTCGGCCCTTAGACCCATCGGTACTCCAATAAACCGGTCCTGTTGTGGTTGGTTAGGGCCCCAGCTTAGTCTTTTACACAAGGGGTAAAAGTGGCCGGCCACATCACCAATTGCCCTGAGACTAGTCTTCGCGCCTAGCCCAGAGCTTCCCATTGATGCCGGACCATAGGAACCACCATCATCATGAGCCTCCTCGACTTGTAATTGAAAGGAGGGGCAGTTGAGAACTAGTGTTCTGAGGTGGTCCCGGCTGCCGACTGCTCCCAGTGTAGGCTCCAGCTGCGGCCATTCCGTTCGAGTACCATCAGGTGATTCAAATGAAACGGTGATGTCGGTGTCGTCGCCGGCAATGCTACATGTGATGTCGGTATATTCCGAGTTCACCACCCCTTTCCATCCCGCCCATGACCATGAAGGGAAATTATGGCGACGGTCGGCCGGCGTCGCGAGTGTCCAAGAGATGCTAGCTAGAAACCTGTGAGAGGGGTGTCGGATTTCAGCCTTATTCCTATCATAGTATGCTTTTATCGGAATGCCCCAGATGTTATAAACCAACATGGGCTTCTTAGAGAACGCACTAAATAACCCTTGGAAGGCGTTGAGAATGTCATCTTCGTGACCGAGTTTTCGGTGGGTGTACTCATAGATTCTATCTCCCATGTCCCAGTCGTATACCAGAGCCTTCTTCATGCGGGGAAATATCGTCTCCGTCCGAGTCCACGCCGGCAGGTCAAAAGGTATCTTTAATGTCTCGTAGAAGCTGGATCGACTGCATTGTAAATAAACTTGCTGATCGGTAAAGACAAGACGTCGAGCCGAGAGAATGGCTTCCTGGTATGTCCAGCCGCGAGTCGACCATGCCGATGAGGCGATCTCCTCTCGGAGAGAGTCTGAGCCCCATGCCCAGGTAAGTGTGTGGTTTCCAACCCTAATTTGTGGTTGATGAATCTTGCGAGGCCGACTAACCCCCGGGAGGCCATAGCTTGGGTCAGAGCCTGCGCCGGCGATAATTGTCATTTGAGCTGATCCATAGATATCGGCCATGAGCGGAACCTGCAGAAGCTTGTCTCCCTCGTCATCCTGTCGGACGCAGTATTTATCGACCCAGAGGTAGCGGAAACCAAGTTTTTGAGTGACAACAATGCTGTCTTCAACTGTCAGTGGGACGTCTTGGAGAGGCTCATCGTGGGCTGGCTGGCGATACTGCAGGTCCACGTGTTGCCCCCAGACGTAACTGAGGGCCAAGAATGGAGGGCATAGACTCCCAAGACTCGAAGCCTCGACAACAAGACGAGTTTCACAGTCGATAAAACGAATTGGCCATTCCGAATCAACATTTGAGGGCTCGCAGACAGAAGTGAGTGAGTGCTCGTCTTGGCAGAAATCGAACCAACTTCGAACCATGGAATAATCAATAGCTCCTGGGTCAAGAGACCTTGGACCAGCGGGTCCCTCTCTCCACGATAATGAGGCATCGACAGGCTCCGAAATGTATCCCTTCTGTCGGAAGAACCCCCCAATGTCGTCAATGTCGTCAATATGGCCAGTGGGCAGAATACAGAGCATTCTAGCACGGGACAAGTTTTCTTCTAGGCCATTACTTAGGTGTATTATCGTGCGTTTCCAGGGAATGGAGCACAAAACGCCACCATCCCAATCGTCGCCGCGGTATTGGGCAAACATTTGGCACAATGCACAATCACCCAGCGGGAGATGCTCCAGGTTCATGAGCGGGGCAATCTTGAAGCCGTCGTCACATTGTCGGGATAAGATTGCGTCAAAGTCAATGGATTTGCAACGCTCGCAAAAGGAGTTAGGATGCTGTTGTGGATACAGAGTTGGTTCTTGTGTCGGTGTTTGACTGTCCATGATGGATGCTGGTGGTCTGGTTGCCAAAGGTGGGAAGATTGTAGCTGACTGAAGGAGGGCCCGGTCCCAACTGAGGAACGATAGGATAGTATGGACTCAACCAGTGGGATACTGATTACCGTGGTGCTTGGTCTTCGTAGCGTATGTATGCGAAGAAGAAATGGTGCCAGAAGTCAGCCTCGTTAGGCACCAACTACCTCCATCATCAATGTTTTCGTTCTTAGTCATCCGAAAACATGCCAAGTCCCGACGCATCAGTCTGTGGTGCAACTTTGCCATTATCATTGACTCTACCTTCCTGGTCCCTGATGCACCAGGTTGGTTGATACCGTAGCTCTCAGGAGCCCTATCCAAGAGCAAAATGCTAGAGATGTTTGTTCTTGCAGCATGCTATAAGATTAGCCGTACACTTAGCTGTTAGAAGATTAGTACAGAAAGGCCGAGTCACTTAGTATAAGTAATTCTATTTGCTACTTGTTGTTCAGTCCAATAGCGTGATGGTAACACCTCACATGTTCTGTCACAAAAGGGGATATATCTCACAACCTTGATGATGGCTGGCAGACATCTATACCCAAGAAAAAGAAAGGCGAGCACTCGGGTAAAGGAAATCTGCTGGGATCTATTGACTCGATGCAAACTAAACCTCGTATTACATGCCATAATGAACATAGGGAACCCAGAACAGGGGTCCCTCCTCGACGAATCGACCCTTTCTCATCTCTCCTGTTTTTCCCTCAATCTTCCCGTCCCCATTCTGAGACTCTAACTGACCGCGAGACTCACTATCTCTAACAACCCATTCGTCACGAAGTTGCCTAGTCGCATAGTGCAGCGCTTCAGCAACAGAACCATGACTCATCCCATCTACATGCATGGATTTATACACTGATGCCGCTGCACTCAGGCACGTTTCGTCGCGGACCTCCCACAGCGTACCAATGACGTGATGGAACCCGGCGATCTGGAACGCCGAAATTAGATGGAGCCCCTCATCGATGAAATCGTCCTGCTTGATCTCCCCTGTGCTACATGCTGATAGGTAGGCGAGGAAGGGCCTTCTCTTGTGCAGATTGATCTCAAAGAGGTTGGACACCGTCAACCGATCGGGGTACGTTAGCTTCAACGAGCTCTCTGAAGGATCTTCATCATTGCTGGTGCCGTGGCCAGCAAAGTGGAAGATGTCGCAACACTTCAGTGCCTCTAGCACCTGCTGGCGGGAACTCTCCGGTCTGCTTATGCTCATGCTGCGGCAGATGTTGGCTATCTGCCGGGCTTCCTCGGGTGCATTGTACAACTCCTCCATGGCGATGAGGGCGACCGACTCAGGTTTGCGATAAACAGCCGGCTCCCGCTCCAGTTTGCTCTGGTCTTGGATACTCTTTCGACTCTGCACCAGGGCAGTGAGGGATACGCTGTACGATGAAATCACACGGTCTATGACGGTCCGCCCGAGGTGCCTCGACGAAATGTGGTACCCAGCCGCGTGAAGGGGGAGTCTGGACAGCGGACCCGTCGTCACCCAGCGAACGTGCGGCAAGCTACCACCTTCGGGGCACGTGGTGAGGGAGTCGAGTTTGTCCAACAGAGGTTTCGCAATATCATCCCACAGCCACTCCAGCACTCGTGAGCTCATATTGGTCGCGTCTACAGCCTGGTGTTGTATATCAGCCATTGTGACGTTGGATAAAGAGTATGGGTAGAGGTTGTCTGTCTTGATGATGATGGCGTCACAACCGTATTTGCTGACGTTGATAACAATGATGGGCCCCTCAGTCGCAGCAGCCTTCATATCCTCCTCCGATGGCCCTTCAAGAAAAGACTCGAATCCCGGCAGGGTCCTGATATCTTGGATGGCTTTTTCCAACGCCTGAGCTGCACCATGGCGATAGTCTGGCTGGTGGACCGGCAGCCAAGCCGCTGCGGGATGGCTGAGACCCGGTCTCACCGAGTCGACTTGGTTTCGAAGCTTGAGGTACTGCTCCGCCTCCTCGGGATGATCTCTCCGCAGCTCATCAACGTCGGAACGCAGTCCGAGCAGCGAGTTGATCATGACACCTCGCCCGGACTCAAGGAGACGCAGCGCCGTGTAGGGGCTCTCCCCGGCGCGCAGGGCCACGGCCGCGGCATTGGAGGCAAGCCCCGCGCAGCGGCGCAGAAGCCACTGCTTATCAGCGTGCTCGAGAGACCAGTCGATTTTCAGACGGAGGTGTGAGATCATGGCTGAAGCGCTGCGGAATGCGCGGGGCCAGTCTTCCAGAGATGCGTATATCTCAAAGAGCTCCTCGTCGGCGTGTGAGCTCCGGTCCGTGTTTTGCCTGGAATCGGCGACAGCCTTCTCGAGATACTCTATGGCGTTTTGTAGGTACTCCCTGTCTCCCGTCTTCTTGAACCTACCGTGATAGGCCTGTCCAAGT
Source organism: Fusarium tuaranense (assembly GCA_013363205.1). Classification (NCBI taxonomy): domain Eukaryota; kingdom Fungi; phylum Ascomycota; class Sordariomycetes; order Hypocreales; family Nectriaceae; genus Fusarium; species Fusarium tuaranense. The sequence continues at coordinate 41,996 of JABEEN010000015.1, read as the reverse complement.
CTCTCAAAGCCCTTCCATCTGTACCGTGGGTCTTTCTCCTGTGACTGCTCGTGGAGAAAGTCGTCAAGACATTGTATCTGCTGCTTCCAATCTTCGTCCTTTCCGTGCAGCTCGTAGCGCCTATCGTAGGCCTCGGCTAGGTTCATAAGTAGTCCGGAAGCGGCCATGCCATGTAGCTTTGCAATCTGTAGGCTCTTCTGAAAGGTGGTTATGGCGTCGTCGAGATCTACGAGAAGTCCCACAGCCGCGTGTCTCCCAAGGTACGCACATGCAAGGTCGGCATGAAAGCTTGCGCTTGTCTTGGACTCTGCTTCACACATTCGTACGGCGGTTTCTAGCCGCCGAAATGCCCATGCGATATCTACTAGGTCTTGCGTTCTCGAAAATTTGAATAGGTAGGCCATTCCAAGGCTATTCAGTCGACGTGCGTAGTCCAAGGAATTCGTGTCGTTTGGTGATTCATCCAGGGCTTGCTCCAAGTATCGAATTGCCGTCGTGAGATCTGACAGCGCATTTCTTCCCATGTACTTTCTAAAATAGCACGTTCCGATACTATGAAGTAGTCCTGGCTTGTTTTCAGACCCTTCGGGCGTCCCAGAGAGAGAGGTGTTGTATAGCTGTATGGCTTGATCCAGGTCGGCCTCATCGCCAGTCATATCGTACCGGGAGTCGTAGGCTAAGGCGGGTGAATCTAAGAGTCCGGGAATCGGGCCAAAGCAGTCCTTCATTTCCTTGACAGAGGCTTCCAGATCTGCGTCCAGCTTGAGCTCCGAGTCGGGCTTCACCGAACTCGCGACTTTGCGCATGTGCTCTATCAAAAACGCAAAATGTGAGTTAACCAACTGCATCTGTCGGGTAGCGTCGTCTGTCGGTTTCACCTGGGCCCCCCTTTTCAGCCACCTTATTGCCATTTCCAAATAATGCTTGTCCTTGGTTTTGTCATATAGGCCAGCATAGCTTGTCCCGAGAGTGATCGTTGCCATGCATTGGGACGGGTCGTCTGGTGATAAGTTTTGTAGCTCGTCTTCCGTGGAGCGTATCCGTTCTTTTACGATAGCAACATCTCCTTCCAGTCCGTTTCCAAGCAAATCCTTGCATACTCGTTCGCAAAGGGACGCGCTTGCATTCTTGGGGAGTATGGGCATATAATCCCCAGCAGTCATCAGTTCAGCGTACGGGACGAATTCTCCTTGGGAGCATTTCTCCATCAAGTGTAAGAATGCCAGCCTACTCTCTTCGTCTTCTCTCGAAGGGTCATCGGACGGCATTTGGGCCAGCAGCTCCTCGAATCGTCGAATGGTTTCGGCGAGGACGGCGGCCTCCCGATTCCGTTCACACCTGTAAAACCCCACCGTCGCTAGCAGGCGAAGTGTTTCGCCACGACCTTCCCAGTTGTCTGGTAGATACTCCAGTTCTTCCTCAACCAAGGACGACACCATCTCGAGACTCTCAGATTCTTTGTTCTTTATATACAACGTCTGCGCTACTTTGGAGGCGTGTTGAACCCATCCCTGTCTTCCTCGCGTGCCCTTGGGAATACGGCGCAGGCCATCGCTGAATTCTCGAACGGCGATGTCGAGGAAAGCCATGTCCCACGTTATGTCGTGCATGGCCGCGTACACCCTCGCTTGATGGAAAAGGACGAACCCTCTTTGAGGACGATCGTCGGGTAGACGTAAGAGAAGGCTGTCGGATATCTCAATGGCCCCTTCGAGCGTCGCTTGGTCTCCGGTCCGTATTGCGCGTTCGCAGCAATTGGATGCGTAGACTGCCTCATGTATAATCTTGTCTCGGTGATCATGAGGTAAGTTTTCGAGCAACAGCTCTTGATGTTTGATGACTGCTTGTAGGTGCTCCATTTCCCTCATGACTTCGAATCTCCTGTGAGACGCCCGCACAAGCTGCGCGCAACGCCTCTCCCAGTCCCGGGTCGAGGTAGGCGTAAGGTCCAGGGAGTCTTCATGATTCCGAATAGCCTCGTCCAGTATGTTCTTGTCTAGGGTTGTCACGGGGAGGATCTGACGGAAGCTGCCAAGGTACTCGAGCGCTGTCGCTCGCAGCTCAGTCTCCGAGCCCACACAGAGAATATTTTCCAGCAGCTGCAAGGCTAAGAATATGTCATCCAAGTCCCTGGTCTCCGCGAATAGCTCTATATGGGCCGTCGCTGCGAGATCGAGCACAGCTGTCTTTTCTGCGTCGTCATGCGGTATAGCGCATGATGCCTCCCTCAGAATCACGGCAGACGCATACTGATCCTCCGTCGTGCCGGTCCTTCTATGCTTCTCGGCATACGCAGCTGCGAGACGAAGCAAGGCTTGCGCCACGTTGATACCCGTTCCAGGCTCAAGAGCATCTTTTAGATGGCCGATGGTACCGTCTATCTCGTCCACATCAGGTGCACGTCTGTATTCCTCCATGCAGCCGTCGAAGAGCCGCGCAAAGGAATTAGGGCCGGATTTATGCTGCTTGAAGGAATAGAAATGTGAAGAGTTGGACTGAGGCTCGATTGTTGTTCGGTCTGACATCATTTTGTCGGTTTACGTTGCTGTGCGGATGTAAAGTGAATATGTCGTGAGCAGCAATGGGAGCCAAATTAGAGCATACAAAAGGAGACTAAAAGAGCCTTGATTCTTCATTTGCGTGTGCCTCACAACAGACATTTTATGTACAGTAGGGCAGCCCTTAAGGCAACCGACTGACTGTCAGGCGGCCATTGCCATCACATTCCGTGGTGGCTGTGCCGTACAGCGGCAGCATCAGCCCCGGCTTGGGACACCATAACATGACCCTCCTGTCGTTTGACATGCATTTCACATTGGCTATTGAAGCCTTCAACCCGGTGTAATAACTTAGTCATTGCGAATGACAACCCCAAGATGACATGTGACAGTCACTTTTGTCTATCTTCTATCTTGTCATGCAACTATATCGCAGTTTACAGAGGTTTGCAGAGTCTGCGCCCTCTTGGCACTTTTTTTTTTCAGCTCATCAGGGTTAATGTGGCTGAGCATTGCACTTTTAATTTTTACGCAATAGGCATTCTCGTCCTTTAAAAGTGCAAATGCATTCGGCGTTTTCCCCTTCCGTCGACAGGCTGGCGCAGCGGCGACAAGTTGCCTTGGTTTTCAACAGGACGAAACGCGGCTATTCTTGCCTTACAGTACCTAATCCCGTGAGGGTGTTGTCTGCCTGCGGTTTCCTATTGGGCTGCCATTGGTTTCTAGAACGAACGGGATTTTGGAAACCTGGCTTCGATGGCAATAGTAGCTAGTCTTTACGGGGTAGGACTTTGCTCTTTCGGCTGAGGCGTTCATGTTTACTGAAGTTAGACCTTTTACAAGCCGAGAGGGCTGCGACCCATCAAACCTCCGTGCCTTTTCAACAGTAAAAGTCCAGGTTATGTCAGATACCTCTTACCTAGCTATTTCCATCAATGAGTCCATCCAGATACTAATAGGGCTAGGTTCCCTAGATGAACGAGAAAGCCGCCTCGTTGTTGATCAATTTTGTAATATCCTCTACATTCCTCTCCAAGACTCCTTGGTTTCCGCGAAGTGTACCCGTTCGATGAGAATACTATTGCTGTTAACTTTCTCCAATTCAACATTAGAGCCCAGACCAACCGCAAGGACCTCCAGTTCAGGGCCAAGGTTCACAAGGCCCTGATCTGGGCGCCATGGTTATTCATTTTCTGGGGCGTATGCTAATCCGCCAGGGCGTCTCCTTCGACCTGATCGACGGAACATACCAATTCGGCTCCATCCCTTGGCTCTTCTCTGGTAGGCTTTGGGGTACCTTTCTGAAGCCCAAGCCGGGAACTTCTATTTGCTGTATCTCTCCCACTAGCTGTTATCTACCTATGCCAACCTTGCGGGGCCGTCCGTGGCCATTCCGCTCATCCCCACGCTTGACTGGTGGCAGCTCTCAAACCTATCTCAGAATTTCTTCCGACAAGGTTAATCCATCCTTCCTGAACTGGACATCCAATAACACGTGCCATAAGGGCCACTGCCCGGGATCCGGGTCTCATGACTTGAGCCCTCTCCTCGGAGCCTATAGTGTCGCCGGCGTTGAGCTCGAGACCTGAATCAAACAGCCTTTTGCAAATATACATCGTGTTCTAAACGCAACGTTGGGGTTTGGCAAGACCAAACGCCTCGCCGTCGCAACGACGCTTCCTTCGTGGACACCGGTGGTAGTCGGGCTGCTCTGGCACTCCATCCAAAAACATCATGTCGGCGGTGTTAACAGCATCAAGCGTCCGAGGTTCCAACCCGCTAATGATGACTTTTCGCCTCTAGTTCAGATACAATCATCTCACTTCCAAAGGCGAAAGGTCCAAGATGGCTGAGCCATCCCTCACTTCGAGCCAGGCGACATGAGGAATCTCAGTGCTTTGGTCGCCGATGACCCCGACGCTGACCATTACCAGTCATTCGAAAACTAGACGCTCCCAGAGAGATTCTGGAATAATAGCTAAATGATCTCGAGGTGATTATATTTCAATGGAGCGATATTGCAGAAAGTTTCCCAGATATCCGGCTTTCTCTCAGCGCCCTTGCCACGCTCCCCTTCCACTACTATTTGGCAAGTATTAAATACTAATTATATACTACCTATACAGGTCGATCAGGGTGAATTAAATGAAACCTTTAATAATACAACATAACACTATTCAAGACAGTTATAATCAAAACATCATAACGCATCAGTACTCATAACACAATAGGTAGCACCTTGAGACACATCAGCTCTTGTTGCGAAAATCAGCAATTCTCGGCCTCGGTAAATCCCCAAGTATATCGTCACTCAATACGACTAAAGCCTCCAACGGCATATCTCCCGGGCCGCATCTAGGTCTCGTGCCGATCCGAGTCGGACACTCGGGGTAAGTGCCGGGAAAACTCTAACTTAGGCACAAGACCTAACCACGAGGTGCATTCTCGAGTTTCCTATTCTAGATCAAAACCGGGATAATTAACGCCATTACTCCGTTCAAAGACTGCCGTATATCTCTTACGAAGAGCAATCTCCATTTTCCATTTCAAAAATGGGCGACAAGTTGCTGTGAATCCCATTGTTATCCACTATTCACATTCTTCACCATGTTTCTCTCGGGTTCATGCCTTAGGCGAGCCACCATTGGCCTGCTAGTCGCACTTTCAACTACCATCATCCCCATCAACGCAGCTGTTCAATCAAAGCAGAACAACCTCCAACTCTTCCCCCTGCCCAAAGAAGTCACCAAATCAGATCTCTTCCAAGTCAAAGTTCGATCACTAGCCAAATCTTCTCAAAAATCATGGCAGTCGCTCGATCTCATAGGCGCCAAGGTCAACGAAGTAAACCAGACAACTGGATCAACTCTGTCCTATGACACGGCTGTAGGCCTTTTTGACTTTAATGGCCCCATCGAGCTCTCTATTCAACCATCCGAGAAGGTGTATCCGTCTATCGAGACGGTTAGAGTTCGCCCGCTTTCATATGGCCTCAAAGCGGATGTTCAGGGTCGCACTATTAAGTTGGCTCTTGACAAACCGGCCAACTTGGTAGTCGAGGTCAACGGCGATGTTTTCAGGGTACTTCATCTATTTTTAGATGAGATCCAGAAAGACACTATCACCCAGGATGATGCCAAAAAAGACTCTTCGATTATCTACTACGGCGCCGGATATCACGAAGAAAAAGATCAAGTCAATATCACTTCTGGCCAGATAGTCTATCTCGCTCCTGGATCTTTCGTCAAGGCAGGCTTCAATTTTCAGAACGCATCGGACGCTGCCATCCTGGGACGCGGGGTGCTTTACAAGAGCCCCTACGACGCAATCATTATCAACTATTCGGAGAATATTCGCGTCCAAGGTGTGACGGTTATCCTCCCTGGCCATTATTCTGTCGTTATGGGCTCTAGTGACGGCGTCACTGTCTCCGGCCTGAGATCGATAAGTGCGGTGAAATGGGGAGATGGCATCGACGTATTCTGTTGTCAGAATGTGATGCTTGAAAAACTATTCATGCGCAACTCGGATGATTGCGTGGCCATGTATCAACACCGCTGGGATTACTACGGCGACTCCAAAAACCTTACTCTCCGGGATTCCTCTCTTTGGGCTGACCTAGCTCATCCGATTCATCTTGGTCTACATGGAAACACGGTTACTCCTGAAACAATGGAGGATGTCACCATTTCCAACATCGATATCCTCGATCATCGAGAGCCGCAGGTTGATTACCAAGGGTGCCTAGCAATCAACGTCGCAGACGAAAATCTCCTCAAGAACATTCTCTTCGAAAACATCCGCGTTGAAGACTTTCGACTCGGCTCTCTTCTCAGCTTCAAAGTACTCTACAACTCAAAGTACAGCTCGGGGCCTGGACGGGGTCTTCACAATGTCACTGTCAAGAATTTGTCGTACAATGGGAAAGGTGGTAATCTCCCTGCGATAGCGGGGTATAATGAGGATCGCAGGGTTGAGTTTGTTGACTTTCAAGGGTTGGAGATTAATGGGCAGCATGTTTGGGATGGTATGCGGAAGCCTGGGTGGTATTCTACGTCTGATTTCGTTCCGCTTTACGTTGGCAGTCATGTGGTTAACCTAACCTACTCTACTTAAGAATGACTATCAGAAATCAGACATATTTAACGGTATCATGCTTTAAAGTCATCATGCATTGATATATAACTTGACAGCTAGCGAAAACCAGTATCCGTTGCAAGACATGTCATGTTCCGTTCCGCTCAGACACTATGACTCAAGATTCCATCTATGCATGTCCCATTACGGTTCGCCTCACGCGTTAGAAACGCAACTCAGCAAGAGAACCCTACATATTTCGTGGGAACTCGTTGGCCACAGCTTCCGTACGGATCATCGATATTGGCCACGGTCTTCTGGCTCAGTTATCCCATCAAGGGCCAGGCTTCAACTATAACAAAGAACAAAGTAGATCTCGGTCACGTAGTGCGGAAGATGAAAGATTCTGGCAAGGCCCTTGAAAATTCATCACCATAAAATGAGATATAATCATCAGTCTGAAGACCCACGGCCATAACCTTATTCCACCGTTCCACCAAGCCATGCCTGCATCGTGTTCTCACGCCTCAAGTCGATACAACAGCGTTCCAAAACCAAGCTGATCATAGCCGGTGCTCGTGCTTTCATAGTTACCTCCTCCACCCTCAGCTCCACCGCTCTTCTCAAGGACAAGGTCCCGATAAACCGTAGTCCATTTAACATCACGGCGCTTGATAGAACCATAATGAGCGACAAAGAGTTCAGCAATCGGCCTGATGCTTCCACGGCCGGCACTGCTAATCTCGGTTTGTGTACCATGGATTGCGTTGACGTAGGTTGTGAATGGAACATCTTCGCCGACGTTGTACTTGGATACATACTCCATTCTAGGATTACAGTCAGTTCATACTCCAGTAGCCAATAAAGAACGGAGGCTTACCCAGCGAGAATTCTATTCTCCAAGTATCCAAACAGGTCTTCACCTTGGTTATATGCCTGCTGGGCAATCACGCCTAGCAAGGCAAAGTCGAGGGTGGAATGACCCTGGTCCCTGCCTGCTTCCTGGTTCTGTCCCAACTTCTTACCAGTCCCTTCTTCTGTATGCATAGACCAGATGGCTATCTCAATGGCTCCGTTTCCTTCGCCATGCTTGAAATATTCGATCGCTTCGTCCCAGATGGTACGATTGTCGGCTAGGACGCCAATGCTCATCATGGTTGCAATGTTGCAAAGATCCCAGTTTGCCCAGTAGTGTTCGACAGGACGGCCATTGTGTTCAATCAAAAACCGTCGGTTCATGGGGTAGAATACACGAAGGAGCATCTCGCTTGCTGCTTCGAGACCGTTCCAGCCAGGATAGTTGCGGAGAATCTCTGCAACGTTGGCAAACTGGTAGCCGTAAAGGCCAGAAGCCAAGTACTTGTCAGAGGTACCCTGGATATCTGTGAGAGTTGCAGCCCAAGCATCGATGATGCGAGCAGCCGCATCCGCAAAAGTTGCATTTTGGGTGATTTTCCAACGGATAGCAAGAGCGTATGCTGCGGCAAGGTCCCGGTACAGTATAGAGTAGTTCTCTGAGAGCTCGGCCGTGCTGCCTCTGACAACAACCTCCTGAGGTCTCGGCTGGTAGTCTGGGTTTGTTCGTCCGACTAGTTTCTCCCAGCCAGTTGACCAAGGTGCTTTGCTAGAATCAACAAACTTCTTGATGCGGCGGAAGTCTGCTTCGGAATGGAGAAGTCCTGGGTGGGCGAATGTGCTGGAGGCTTTGTTCACAGCTCTGACAGCAGGTTCATGGCGTAGATGGGGGGAAGTATACAGCGCTGACGCGGCAGATGCGGCAATGCCAACGACGCATGATAGAGAAATCTTCATGGTTTCTAAACGAGCATGAAAGATAGATGTGCAGGGTTTGAATAGTGTATCTTGAAAGAGTGTTGATGCGAAAGTGTTGCGCCTTCAGGCTCCTTTAATACTGGGCCTCCCCTCACGCATTCATGGTTTTTGGATTCAAGTATACTAGGTACGGAGTAATTACACGGCGTTTCACCCCGCAAACGGGATGCATCGGCAAGACTATCGGACAAGACATAGCTAACATTTGTCAACAGTGTAGCATCGGCAAATTAACGGATCAACATGTCAGGAGAGATCGTGAAGAGGTGGTATCCTTTACGTCACGATCCCCGGACCCCGCGCCCGAGCTCTGCTTGGCATCCGGGGAAACAGCCGTGTAATCCTCCGCAGTTCCGCTGAAGAGGGGGACAATAATTTACAGTTGGAAGCTTGTGAGGGTAAAACCGTCACTCACGGCAAGGACTTATGCTTAATTAGAGCAACCAATCAATTTTCATCCTTTTCTATCCAATGGAACAAGCCCACGTCTGGCATCACGATGCTAACGGTTTGGCGTTTTGGTGGCTGGCTAACCGACCCCTCCATCACCTCTTTATCGCAACCTCCAGCCCCAAACTCTGCCTAAGCTAAATCCCAGCACGCCTAACAGTGTGGCTTTCACACCTTCTACAAAGCACGCAACAGTGAATGGTCGCGTTGCCTGGTGCCCAACAGAAATGCGGAATAGCCAGTCTGCACTGCCAGCATGGGCATCGACTGAAGGTTGGCAGTCGGAAGCGAGTCCATGCTAGGACGAGGAGGCCGATGACCGCTGGAAGGGCGATTAGAGCCAGGAACCTGTACTCGATATCCTTTTTCCCTGTGGTTGTTAGTGGACGTCTTGACACAGGGGCGGCGGTTACTTACTGGGCACGTTTGGTGGCTGAGGGAGATCTGCGCAGTAGTGTTAGGGGTTAAGACTTGGAGAGCAAATGATGGCATACCTTTTTTCTTTGGCAGCGGCGATGGAAGAGAGAATAAAACTTTTCTGTCTGTTGCCGTTACGATGGTACCAGTCGACGCTGGCATGGTACTGGTTGCTGTTGTGATGGTGCCAGAGAAAACCGCAGTCGTCGACTCGCCCGCGGCATAAACGCTGGAGGCGAAGATCGCGATGAGGATGAACAAGAAGAGTGTCTTTGTCAAAAACATGGCTATTAATTTTGAAGCAGGATAATCTGGTGAATAGATCTTGGTATTGAAGTCATTTCTTAGAGTTCCAGGGCAATTAAGTACCCTTATCAGATGCCCACATCTAAAGGTGGTCGCGAGGCTCTCCCATGAGGCTGCCATAGCCACCACCATCAAAAACAATAGTTCAACAACCTTTATGCAAGGCAACTACCGACGCTCAGACGCTAATGCCGGGCGATCATCCCCTTGGGAATAGTCGTCGCCCGTTTACTTCTAATAGTCAACACATTTCGTATTAACCGACTGGCATGGCAGAATACGAGGTTTTCAGCTGGGGCTCAATTGATGGAATTGCGAACTGTGAGGCCACGCGAGGGTATTTTCAGCCTCAGTGAGGCATATCGCGAGGGCATCTGGAAGAGTCTAGGGGAGGCGGGCTGGAGAGAAAAAGGATCCTTTGACCACTTGGTGTTACCCCTCTTCAAGCAATCATCTTTACTCTTCTTGTACCACAACATGAACACAATGCTTGGCTTCTCTTTTGTATCACAGCATGGGCCTTCACGGTACCTCCAAGCTCTCTTCTTCTTCACTCTTGCGTTTCCCGCTGCAGCTCTCAACTCTGGCGAAACCTGGTCAAAGGCCCAAACCTCATCAGCCTACAAGAACCTTCCCGAGTGCGCAAGAACCTGCATTGCCCAAGTCGACAACAGCCTGAGTTGTTGGAGCTACGGTTGCGTCTGCTCTGAAAACACTGTCGGCAAGAACTTTATTGACGGTGCCAATTATGTTCAGAAATGCGTTCGGGATGATTGTCCCAAGGGAAGCGAGTCTGTTGTCAATAATGCTCTGGATGTGTTTCAGTCTATCTGTGAGGTCGAGTACTTTGAGTTTAGTGACTCGACCACTGCGACTGTCACTGCGACCATAGCCCCAACTGCGACGCCCACATTTGACGGTACGTAAACCCCATCTTCTCTCATTCATCACAGGATGCTAACTTGACCAGCGAGCAAGGTTGTCATGATCGACAAACCCGACGGCTCCTACAAGTCCCTCGACTCCTGCGTCAGATGGGTCCTCAACGGCTGTGACAGCCCCAAAGACAACAAAGACAACTGCAAACCCGCACGCCCAGGTAATCACGGCGACATCTGGACAGGTCTCGGTGCGTACCTCCAGTGCTCGACAGCCGAGTGCGTCTGCGGGGGCTCACGATTCTTCTACTCCTCGCAGAAGCTGTATGAGCGCGCAGACCTCTACTGCAGTATTGGGTTTCCCTACGAAGGCAGTGACACTAATGAGGCGTTTCAGCTTACGCTGGGGATGCTGGCTGATTACTGCTCTACGGAGGGGTTTGTGCTTGGGAAATGGATTATCACACTGTTTGGTACAAAGAAGGAAACAGGTGAGTGTCGATTTTCTGGATAGATCGATCGATCACTGACAGACTGTGCAGGCATGACTCAGGAAACCAAGGTGGCTATTGGGTTTGGTGTACTTAGCGGAGTCCTCACAATTATCAGCATCGCGTTAACTTGCTGTACCTTGCGCAGGAAGGCGTAACCACAAGATTTGCTGTTGTGAATGCACTGGGTTAAAGAAAGAGCCGTAAAAGGAGGGTCCATGTGATATTTTGGGGATTATGGATGTTTTCGCTGCAGCTATCTTTTTCGCTCGTAAAAGTCAGATCTATGCTTTCTTGTATTATAATCTTTGAAGAGCAACATTATCATTGTTTTCTTTTCCCCAGTGACACAAACAAGGTCGTGCAAAGGATCAAAGACAGCAGTATCAAACCTCAATGCTGTAAAACCGCAACTACCTAAAGCAGCATCATCATCCAAGTAGCCATATAATAGAAGCATTGCGTATGAAGGAAGGCATCAAAAGAATCAATATTTACAGAACATGGGCAAAGCAAAACCCGTATCAAAGCGGCACCGGCAGTCGAGCGACAAAAGATACATGACCACCGCCAATTCTTACAGATCTGCCTAAGGAAGAGTACATTCATGGGAGATACAACCACCATCACCAAGCCAAAACTTCCTTGTCCGTCCCACAACCAATACTCGAACAGAGCATCTCATCCTGCTCACTAACTCCCGCATCCCCAGGCAACTTCTGCTTCGCCGGCCAAATCTCCTTTCCCTCAGATTTCTCCCTCTCATGATGCTCCGTGATGACATTTCGAACCGTGCTTTGGAAAAACAACGGCGCCTTCTCATACTTGGGATGCAGCTGACCGTTGACAAAGACTCCGCGGTCCAGGTTCTTCTGTGCGTTGTTGCAGAGGACTTTATCCTCTGACATTACGCGCGCGTACATGTCACTGATGAGCCTGAAATCGGTTTCGGAGGAGTTTCGGTTTCTGTAGATTTCGTATGCCATTCTGGAACTTCGAGGTCCTGAGGGGAGGAACTTTTGGATCATGATGAAGTGCGGGCTAGGTCATATATGTCAGGGAAACGCAATGTTTGAGATAGCTGGTTAGATGGAACTTACGAGACAACCATGGCAGACATGGGGAAGTAGTAGGTGCTGGCAGTGTAGAGTCCCTTTTCTATCTGCTCCGGCGTGGACTCACAGTGATGTTGGATGTGGCCGTCTTTGGTGTCGCTGTCAAAGGACTCGAGATTGAGGAACTCGGGGATATCAGCGTGTGTCGTGGGGCAGTGATAACATTCGTTAAAGTTATCAGCCAGAATCTTCCAGTTGTAGTTGCCGTCCAATTCGTAGGTATGATCAAGGTCATAGTCATCAAAGTTGTAAGCCTTGTACCGATCTTGTTTGTCGACGTCCTTGAAGTGCCCCTCCCACGGCTCCTCCGGAACTTCATTTGCATCCATGTTCACCCAGATAAAGCCGTTGATGTCGACCTTGGTATGAATACGGAAGAGACCGTTCTGCTCCTTATCAAACCCAGCCATCCCTTGATATCCAGGAGCTTTGGCTAGTTTGCCATTGAGTCCATACGACCAGCCGTGATAGCGACAGGCCAGGATTTTGGCGTTTCCGGAGCCTTCCTTCTCGATGACGGTGTATGCACGGTGTCTGCAAATGTTGTGAAAGGCGTTGATGTTGTTCTTCCGATCACGAGTGATGATAAAGTCGAATCCTGCCAGCTCGTAGCGGAGCCAGTCACCGGGCTCCTTCAACCGCGAGCTATGGGTGATGAAGAGCCATCGCTTGGAGAATATGGCTCGGCGCTCCAACTCGTACATGTCTGGCGAGGTGTACCATGATGCGGGCAAGGCACGCACGGGTTCTGAGGGCTTGGAGGGGTCCGAGGCGCCGTTGCTACCAAAGTTGAAGTAGTGAAGGGAGGAAGATGCCATGGTTATAGTGAGAAGGACTCAGAAGAATGCACAGAGCTGCTGAGGAGTAGATGATGGCTTGGAAGAAATGTCTTCTTTGTTATAGTTGAAGCCCGAGATAACTGAGCTAGAAGATCGGTGGCTTGGAAGATATCTTAGATTGCTTAGCCTGAGATATCTACCACTCTTTTATACGCCATGGAGCTACCCGAACACCACTCTAATCATACTCCCAATCTTACAGTTATCTTACGCCTCTCCTGTGCCAAGAGCGAATAGAAAGACATCGTTTAGTCATTTTGCGATTGCGGCTACGCTAACAGATTTGCTATCTCGTGGTCAATAAAAGGATGCGGGGGAGATGCAACCCTTTAAGCCCCGAATCTCGGCTTCTATGCCGAGGAGGCGCAGGTCCTGACATTATCTGACCGATGATTGGAGATGATCGGGAGCCTGCATCGGTTCAGATTCCCGAACCCTGTCTTTGAGACGGCGCCTCTTGGTGTTACCCCGCGGTGGCGGCAGTCATATGCCGACTTTGCATTATCTCCATGCATACATGATGTCTAGACTTGACCTGACCAGGTGGTTTGCCGCAGGAGATGTTCCAATCCTGCACTTGCTATTTGACAGAAGGGTGTGCTGAGCACATGTATCTCTACTTGCACGGTAGCCGCTCGCTAGAATTGGCCTAATCGAGGCATTCGTCACGGGGATAAAAAGTCCCAATGCTGCACATATTGTAGGGTGATGCCCCAATCCGGACAAGTTGTCATGGGACACCCCGAGCATTATTGTTGGTATCAATGAGTGTGTTGTTCAAGTCGGCAACGGCCCTCGCTTCTGCTCCTTTCCCCCTTCCTCAATAAACAAGCAGCATTGTCAAGTTGTTGGTCTCGATATCTTGATCCTGACATTACTACCACGTTTCGTCATGGCACCAGTTTTTAGCCACTCAGATGTGCAACTTCACAACACCAAGGATGATCTCTATCTGATTATCCGCGGCAAGGTTTACAACGCTTCATCATTTGTGGACGACCATCCGTACGTCTTTCTTTGTTCTCATCCCCCTTCAAGCTGAGACTGACGTATACTCAACAGTGGTGGTTCAGATATCTTGCTCGAGGTCGCTGGGAAAGATGCTACAGAGGCCTACAATGATACCAGCCACTCTGATGAGGCCGATGAGATCTTGGAAGATCTTCAAGTAGGTATTCTGAGCTCTGACTCCAACTCAGCACCACAAGGGGTCAATGAGCCGGTCACCCAAGAACCTAAAGCGCAAGTCGCGACGAAGACACTGCAACCAGATCACTTCCAAGAGTTCAGACTCCTGGAAAAAAACAAGGTCTCACACAATGTGGCCATGTAAGTTCGAACCTTGTCCTCCATATACTCACTCTCGGCTAACTGATCTTTTCCAGATATCGCTTCAACCTCCCCAATCCCGAGTCAATACTAGGTCTACCAATCGGCCAGCACATTTCCATCTCTGCCCAGATCGCACAGCCTGATGGCACCAGTAAAGAGGTTACGCGCTCTTATACGCCCATCTCTGGCGATGACCAGCCTGGTTGCTTCGACCTGCTCATCAAGTCCTACCCTCAAGGAAATATCTCCCGATATATAGATACGCTTATTCCTGGTCAAACCATTCGCGTCCGTGGACCTAAGGGGTGTTTCGTTTATACCCCTAACATGGTCCGTCATTTTGGTATGATCGCTGGTGGCACTGGAATTACACCCATGCTGCAGATTATCAACGCGATTGTCCGTGGTCGTGCGAGTGGCGATACAACAGAGGTGGATCTTATCTTCGCCAACGTGAACTCTGAGGATATCTTATTGAAAGAGAGACTAGACGCGTTGGCTAAAGTCGATTCTGGCATACGCATCCACTATGTCTTGAACAACCCACCTGCTGGCTGGACTGGCGGTGTCGGATTTATTGGAGCCGAGATGGTAACTGTGAGTATCTTTTTTCTTCTTCTAAGAAGTGCTACGTCTCTTGTGACTGACCAACATGTACAGAAATGGCTTCCCAAGCCTGGAAACGATATTAAGATCCTACTTTGTGGACCGCCTCCCATGGTTAGTGCTATGAAGAAAATCACAGAGAACTTAGGATACAACGCGGCTCGGCCCGCCAGTAAGTTGGAGGACCAAGTTTTTGCCTTCTGAGTCGAAATCCTTTGACCAGTGTAAAATGCGGCTGGCTCAATGATATCTTTGAACCTATGTTTTGTACTATTTAATTAGTATAGCAAATGATATGTAAAAGTCAGCTCCTTCGTTCCTGGATCGCATTATATGTTAGGTTATCAGTGGTGTCTTTGAAGTCTGGGTTACACATTTCGTGCCAGGTTTGTTTCTGCTATCTCCGGGATACCCTCCAGACTCGACTATGCGTTCACTGTTTCATCCATCTAGTTTCTATGGATGAGAAGAGGGACCTCCCGTGGGAGTGCCTGGAGAGCAAGTGCTGGGAGGCGGATCCCACTGGGGAATTCCTCGTCCTCGCACAGGCGTGAGGTTCACGCGGGATTCTCCCAACAGTGTACAAGGAAGCAAGGCTAGCAAGAAGAAAGCAAAACTTTCAGAAAGGCTACGCACCTCTTCAATTCATAAAAGACACGAGATCCTATTTCCACTCTCAGTGAGGTGACGTCGTCTCCCTCTACACAAGCTACACTCTCATCAATGAGTCAGATAGACTCATCGCTATGTCTGGCATCGCCAACACCTTCCAAGAGGCCAACAACGACAGTTACTTGGTCTTTCTCCCCCAAAAACGATCAATTTCGATCTTACGTGGACGACAAACGCGAGCGATGGTGCCCAAGTCCGCCGCAGTGACTCTTACGCTCCGACCTGGAGCTGGGCTTCGGTCATCGGGGGATACAAGAGACTGTCTATGTTACACGAAAAGTACAGCCTCCTCTCTGAACCCCCTGTAACGTTCATCGAGGAACGGTTCATGACAGGGCCTCTGGGTGATGCCACGGGGCTCCCTCGACGCAACGGGTCTGGTGCTAACGTTCCCAGAGTCGGGCAAGATGGAATGCGTGTGCCTGCCCCTGTGCGGAGCGTAACCAAGGAGATGGAGGGCGAACCAACGTGTATCTCATGAGTCAGGGCCAGATTTAAACGTATTGGGGTTTTCCAAGCGGAAAAAATTAGTAAATAGATAAACGGGTAGTCCGGTCAAGTCACGCGAATTACACTTGTATAGATGATGGCCCTATTCATGCTGCTAAGGAGTCACCCAAGTTTCGAGTTGGGAAATGTGCAATTTGCATTAATCAATCCAGGTTGCATTGTCCGTCTCCTCCTGGTGCTTCCATCCTCACTCATGACAGAAATACGATGCAAGTTCCACTCTATTCAACTCTTAATCAACAGCCCACCAATTTGCCAAGCTGCCAAGACACAGCTATCTCAATTCCTGATTTCCCCCCATTCCCAATATTGTGATCACCTGGACCATCACCGACAGCTGAACATGGCGCTGAGCACACGCCCCAATGTCAGCCCACAACAGCGCCTCTGGGATGCTTTGGCCAACTAGAAATGCCAATCTAACACGGGTGGTCTGACCACATTTTAAAGCTCATATTTCATCTCTTTTCGATTCCCCTTTACTGGCAATTTTCTCCATGTCATTCTTATCGTCATAATCATCAAGATGGACTATTTATCTTGGTTGTCGCCTGGCAACCTCTTATCAATCTTTCCCCAACTTCCACATTTTACTCTTCCTATTTTAGTGCTCATAGCATTTTGTTTCCCCCCTTTCCATGGTCGCGGCGTCTTTTTCGCGACTCTCATCGTCCTAAATGATTACGCGTGCAAAGTTTCTCCGTGGCCGCCAAACGCCGGCGCAACGCGCGCGATGCGCTATGGCATGGCCGGATCATGGATTCTTATGCTCCCGGCTGTCGAGAGGTTGCTTTTACATGTGCCGGAGAGGGATTTTTGGTTGGTTGATCAGCAAGGTGAGGTGAATAACGGGCGTCCGAAGGAGTGGACTTGGGACAAGGTCCGATGGGCTACGAAGCTGGTTACGTCCTCTCGAGGCGTCGGGTGGAATTTTGGCCATCGTAAGGTCAATGATGCGCGATCTGCCATGAAGGCGCAGAAACTCGACAAGAAAAGATTCGTGTTGGCCAGGATGCCAAGGGCGATTCTGTCATATGTGGTTTTGGATACGGTTATTCACACAGCCAGGAGCACACCTATTCCACATTCCTGGTCATGGGAAATGGACAACCTCAAACAAATTGTGTTCGTGGAGCTTCTTATGGGTCTCTCGCTGCTCACAACCATGACACTGCAGTATGAGGTCGCGGCGATGATGGCCGTTGGCGTGGCTGGGGGTCAGCCGGAGGTCAGTTTTACTTGTGTCTGTTTCCTCGTCTTATGCTAAATATACAAGGACTGGCCGCCATTGTTCGGAAACATCGCCGACTGTTACACAGTTGGTAATGTCTGGGGGAAGTACTGGCACGGTTATATCCGTCAGGTAAGTCCATCAATATGGCCCCAGCAGGAACTTCTCTCTGACATATTCAAGCCTGCTCTCGGCATCAGCCATGTCATCGTCAAGCACCTCTGTATTCCACCCAGGTCACCTCATGCCTACTTTATTCATCTCATCACAGCCTTTTCCATTAGCGGCTTCTTCCATTTCCTTAGCCTCTCCGTCATCTGCGAAGGCTACGTTGACCCAATGACCCTCGCTCTCAACATGGGTTTATTCTTCATGATTCAACCGTTCGGCACCATGGTCGAATACGCCGTTATTCAGCTATGTCAGGGCACAAGATGGTCCGAACATCTTATCACGCGAACGGACAGTGAAAGATCAGCATTTAGTAGTGTGCCACAAATGCTTGTGCGTACGTTGGGATACCTCTGGGTTTTCTGTTGGTTTATTTGGACTGGTTGGTGGTTTGTCGAAGTCTACGCTGCAATTGGAGTTTTGGAATGGTCAATGCCAGTTTCACTTTGGGTAATCGGGAACAAGGGAGTTTAAGAACCAGAGTCATGAGGAAGACCTCTTGGTTCATCTTCAAATTATTACGCTCTTATGGAGCACTGATCCTTTGTAACCTATCGTTGCAACGCATCCAGCCAGCAAGAAGATCACTTTACAGGTTCCAGGGGATGCTCTTGGACCGGTTCTGGCCGTGTCTCTTCTCAATCTCCTCAAGACTATAGCCCTTCGTCTCTCCCATAAACAAAAACACCATGATCGTGCAGAACATGCTGCAAAAGGCAAAGAGGTAATAAGCGCCAAACGTAGACTTGGAGATGAGCACAGGAGTGATGAGGGCAACCACGTAGTTGGCAAGCTGTTGACATATTAGCAACGTGTATCAACACATGGATTGATATCACTTACCCAGTTTGAACTCTGTGCAAGACTCGATGCACTGCTCCTCGTCTTCCGCGGCATACTCTCCACTACCCATGTTCGAAACCCAATAGCCCAAGTGAAGCTAAACGAAATAGCAAACAGGTAAATGCAAACAATAACCACCCATCGTCCACTTCCCCATGTCGGATGAACCTGTCCTGCAGCATAAACAGACCCCATTATCAGCATGAGAGAAGTAATCAAGACGCCACCGACAATACCTGAGGTACGTCGACCCCATTTATCTGCAAAAATCGTTGCAGGAATTGTAGCCACGAGAATCACAATGGCAGACACTCCAGATGCCAGGAACGATGCCTTTTCGCCACTCAGACCGGCCTGCGTGAAGAGAATCGGGGCATAGTACAAGACACCGTCAATTCCAGAGAACTGCTGTATGCCCAGTATGAAGCAAGCGAATGCAGTCCTTTTCCAGTACGGTGCAGAAAAGGCGGTTCTAAACTCCCTGAAAGTCTGGTGCAGACTCTCCCAAAGCGTCATTGTAACTTCTGACTCGCCAAAAGATTCTGCTTGTCCCAAAAGTTCTTTCTCTTCAACTTCATCGATGCCGAGTCGTCGACACACTGCTTGTGCTTCTTCCACTCTTCCTTTGGACAGCAGCCAACGCGGAGATGGGGGTACGATAAAGTAGATAATTGATAGAAAAAAACCGAGAAATGCAACGATAGCAGGGGGTAATCGCCACGTCAGCGACGTGTTGCCGAGCCGTGAAGTTCCGTAGCAGGTAAAGTAACCTGTCACAATTCCAGAAGTGATGAGAAACTGTGGAAGCGCAGTCATGATGCCCCTCACACTGGAAGGCGACATTTCGGAAACTTGCACGTAGACATTGCTGAGAAAAAGCCCCTCGCCGATTCCTTTGATAAGTCTTCCGAGGATGAAGACGCCGAGGTAGGGAGCACCACATTCGAGGGCTGCTCCGATGCCAAAGATGATGGAGCCTATGGCGACAAGCTTCACATGGCCGAACCGTTGGGCGAGAGTGCCGGCAATCAAAGCCGTCAATGCTCCGGGGATGAGAATGGTTGAGACAATGACTCCATGGACTGTTGCTGAAAAGTCACCAAAGGTTTCTTTAAACGAGGACATGGTCGTGATAGGACCGATGCTCCCAGTGTCCATTCTATCACGTCAGATACTGCGAAACTTGCGAATTAAAGAGATAACATACCCAAAGAGAAAAGCAACACATGATGTCGCAACACCAGCAGTGGCATACAAAGGCACCTTCATGTTGAACAAGATTCAACCAAAAACCTGCACCAAAGCAACAATGTTTCTTCCACAACAACTACAAACAATCTCACTTGCAATCTCTTTAATCATGTGTGATGAAATATTTAATGTGGAAACGCCCTCTTCGCTAGCGCTTCGTCTTTCCATTTCCGGACCCTTGATAAGGTCTGGATGGAGTATATGGAGCCTCCCAAAATGTTCCACACCTCCTTGCTGCATGATTAGGGCTCGGTGAGAGGCGAAAGTTTGCTTTTGTCTTGATACCACCCACTGAAAGTTTCTGATAAGGCACGTGGTTTTGATATGTAGGCTGCCGTATTGGGAGTTTAAAATCGGGACTTGTTGATGGGACGGGGGTTGTATGCTTACGAATCGGCTGTCACCCGTCGTGTTCGGAAGTTAGACTGATATAGGCACGCAATTCTACTATTAGATTTGATACCAAACTAACTGCGCCGGCAGAGCCCGCCAGTGGGATCTTATTCTAACGTCAAGGCAGCCTTCCTGCTCCACAACATTCCAAGTGCCTACCTAGCTAGCTATTGATTCTAGGCTGCAAGATCTTATCTAATTCAAGGTTCGTGAGTTTAAAGATTTGGTTTAACCTGTCGAACCTCGTCGAGCCACTATCATACTGATACCGAGGTTTTGTTGGTGAGATTGCGGAAGAGGGCAACGACTGACCTTGTCGGGGTCTGCTCAAGATATGCCCATGTACCCAGTTCGGCAAGTATCTGACAGAATGGAAACACCAAACAAGTGCGAGACATAAAATTTACAGGACGGGGAGAAGGGCCCAACTTGCGATGACTATGCCCATGAGCCTTGCCATGAGTACGCACGAGGAGCAGGTGATAAGGTGTTTAGCAGGGGTTAGAGGACGCGAGCTAAAGGAGCAAGATAAAAAAGACAAAGTCAGCCGAAAAGCAGTATGGTATGATCACCAGGTTGGACGAAGAGCAGTGAGAGGAGGCTGATAATCATGAACAAGACAAGCAAAAAGAGAAAAGACCACCAAAAAGGAAACACCCGAAGGTGATGCGCTGGACGAACGGGGAATCGAACCCCGGACCTCTCGCAGATCGTCTTCAGAACCAGTTGGTTCAGAGATGCGAAGCGAGCATTATACCCCTAAACCATTCGCCCGATTGCTTACTAACTATGCAGCATAAACAGAATTATGAGCATTCCATCATTCACAACTCAGCCACACCACCAACATCACGGCCCTTTGCATCCTCGCAAAAGAAACGCATTTTCTCCCTTTGACTTCGCGATCCTACGGCTCTTGAGACCTGGCCCCTCCTGGCACGGTTGAGCCGCAATTCGCAGGCCTTGAAACTCAACAACCAATGGGGCGGTGGCGTAGTTGGGAGCGCGTCAGACTGAAGCTCAACTTCAATCATAATATCTGAAGGTCACCGGTTCGATCCCGGTTCACCCCATCTCATCAGCCTTCACAGGCTTTCATTTTTTAACCTTTTTGCCTGTGTCAAGCCCGCAAGCTCATAGTAGGGCATTCTTTTTGCCTAGGCTCTCTTCTTTGAGCATGTAGTGATCAGCTAGAGTTATTTACGGGTTATTCCTTTTTTTTTCTATTCTTCATCTGCGAGAAAGTCGTATTTGCCGATTGCTGGGCTGAGTGCAACATACTATAATCTACTTGCAAAACGCAACCTTGTTTAGATAGCAATTAGATACTAACATAACGATGAAATCCGCATTTCTCTATGAATTCACCGGCCCCAGATTATCTCTACTATGTTCAACCAGGCTCAGATGCCGACAAATTGTCCTCTCCTCTGAAAGTGTAGGGTAAGTCAACCACATGTCGGGTCAGCGGCAATTGTGTTCTTCCGAACCATGCGCGTCCACACTCCTCAGAGCCCAGTCAAGTCCCAAGCCTTCGGACTTCGGAACATCCCTCTATGCGAAGTACGCGTTTATCGTAAAAATGGCTTGCAGGATGATATTACTGAGCGCGAAAATCCACGTAAGACTGCCGATGCGACGTAGCGACAGAGCACTGACTCTTAACGCATGCCCACCATTTCAGCCCTGAACTGTTCACGTGATCACGTTCCATGGCCTCTGTGGCTCAATCCGTATCAATTGATAGGCTGGCCACACAGTTTCGAAGAAGCTTAAAAGGTATCTAATTGCTATCCACGTCATTGCGCAACTGCCTGGTGAAGACATTCTCTAACTTTGGTGACGCGTCTATCTAAAATGACGAATGCTGGCTACCTGTCCTTGAAGTGTTGCTTACCGGCGCCAACCGGCCTCATCGCCGTCTTGGCTCGGTGCCGAGTCTCCACTTCCGGTCCCGAGCTGGAATCGTCAGCCACACAAAGGACGGGCCTTGACTTTAAGAACATGACCATGACTGCCTTTTTAAGATGACTGTGACTGAATTTTTATATTATTTCGATTTCAAGTATTTCTCAACTCACCATGTCTTTGCCTACGGTACACTTTCTCGAAAACAAATCCGTTGTGGTGGCTGGGGCTGGCATGGCTGGTCTAGCCTTTGCCATCTCATTGAAGAAAAGATGGGGCAACTCACAGCCACTTCGACTCACTGTCTTTGATCGCGACAGTCGAAACGGCGACCCAAACAGACAGGGTTATTCTTTATCTATCAACGGCGTGGACAAAGATGGCGGTCTTGTGGCGCTGCAAAAGATCGGTCTTCTCGACCGTGTCATCAAGGCAGCGACTCCAGGAACTACGAGCATGTCGTTCAAGATGTGGGATAGCAATTGGTCCGAGCTCATTTCCATCTCCGCAAAGCCATATGGAGATCTCCCAGTCGGCGGATTACGGATTGCGAGGGCTGATCTACGCGAAATCCTCATCCAAGAAGCTGAGGCTCTGGGTATTGACATCAACTGGGAGTCACAATGTCTGAGTACCACTTCCTCACCCGAAGGCGGCATTGAAATCACTGTCTCGTCCAACGGTGGCTCAAGTACCGTACAGCACAAGTGCGACATTCTGGTTGCTGCCGATGGGGCTCACAGCAAGATCCGGGCCTCTGTCCGACCTGACGATGTGCTGCGATACGCTGGAGCAACACAAATCGGTGGATTGGCTGTCTTTCAGGATGAAATCCCGAAGCCTTTGAGTGAGGCATGGGGGATTCTCATCTCAGGGCATGGAAACAGCTGTTTCGCTGCACCCATCAAGGATAAAACTGTTGTCTGGGCATTGAGCAAGGCCGAAGAGATGCCAGCACAGCCTGCTGGCGGAGATGGTCGCGTCCTACTTGAGGAGGCGCGAAAGCTTGGCAAGGAGATAGGAGAACCGTATATGAGTCTTTTGAACGCGACGGATCCATCTACGGCCTTTGTAATTCCGGCAAAGGACAAGCAGCCATTTAACCACCAGGGAGTCTTGCCGGGCGTTATTTTCATTGGAGACAGCAACCATGCTGTAAGCCCCTTTGCTGGAAATGGCGCTAACACCGCGATGCAGGATGGCTGTGATTTGGCGGAACTCCTGTTATCCTCGGTTTCATTGGAGAGTGCCGTCGCTGCATATGATAGTGTCTCGGTGCCCCGAGCTGAGAAGACGCTCAAGTCTTCACATTGGCGGATCAGCATTGCGAACATGGAGGGAATCAAGTTCTCACTGTTTAGGCGGATGGTGATGGCAGGTGGTTTCTTCATGTGGCTGACTGGCAAATGATTGTTGAGTCTGTGGTAGATCGGCCGATTCAAGTTGTATATGTACGAAGTCTGTCTTGCAAATTCATTTACATCAAGTTTATATGTACAGAGAAGTTCAAACAAGCTTCAACGGTTATTCCGCCGTAGGAGCATAAGCAAACCACTCATGAATCCCAACTCCACCAAACTGACCAGACCCTCCCGAGGCCTTGATCGTAAGTCTCAAGCTCGTGGTAGTGATAGTGTCGAAGCCGACCTCTGGGGGGTTGAAAGATGGTGCGGTGGGGTAGCTACGCTTGGCAGACACCTTGGTCCAGCTTCCGCTTCCAGTGGCATATTCCACGTACCACGAAGCCGGGGGTGGGACGCCGACGTTGGATCCGGCGGGCTGGTCAGCGAAGAAGGATACGGCAACACCATTGAGCTTGACTGCCTTGTCCCAAGTGTATGTCAAGACGTTGGTCTCAGGGGATCGCTCTCCTGCGTAGGAGGACCAGTAGTCAGGAGGAAGGGGAGTCTCCTTGATACGACCATCATTGAGAGCAGCAATCCAGTACTGAATAGGAGTCTCGTTCTTGGAAGAAACTTTAGCCTTGGGGGCGATGTTACGGGTTGGCTTGGCTGCGGCAGCAGGTCGCTTGGTCTGCTTGACCTTGACAGGCAGAGGTGGTGATTTGGTATCGTCCCACTCGAGGGAGTCAAAGGCAACGCTTCGTCGGAAGTGGCCTCCGTTCGTGGCATCCGCAGTGTGGTAAACCATGAACCATTTGCCTCCGAGTTCGTAGATACCGGGGTGGGATGTAGTCGAAGAGACGATGCCTAGGACCACACCACCAAACTTCCAAGGACCAAGTGGGCTGGAGGAAGTGCCGTACGCGATGCAAGCGTGGTAAGAAGTAGGTGTGCAGGGAGAGTTTGGACCAGCGTTGTTGGCGGCGTAGAAGAGGTAGTAAGTATTCTTTCGCTTCGACAGCCAAGGAGCCTCAAAGTAGCCATCTAAGTTGGTGACGCGAACCTCGCTACCCTTGACGGTAACCATGTCGGAGGCCAACTCATATCCTCGAAGTTGGTTGAATGAACCCCAGTAGATATAGACCTTTCCATCATCATCGACCAGAACAGTTGGGTCAATGTTGTGAATGTCATTCTTAGTCGGGACATTCTGGGAAATGATGGGACCAGAAGGATGAGCGTCCTTGTAAGGTCCCACGGGGTCGTCTGCAACACCGACTCCGATCGAGAAAGGGTCCGAAGCTCCGTTCTGCTGACGGATGGAGACGTAGATGTAGAACTTGCCGTTCTTTCCTTGGACGATCTGACTGGCGTATGCTCCTCCTGGCTGAGCCCAAGAGAAGATATCTTGTGGCTCTGCGATATCCTTGTGAAGAGTCCACGAGCCACCAGATGGCTTGGGGTTCTTGGCTTCAAAGAGTTGCCACTGGTTCATGACAAAGTCGTTTGTTCGCTCGTCAGCCTCATCCCTGCCCGAAAGGATGTAGACGGTATCGTTGACAACCAACGGTGCCGGATCAGCCGAGTAGAGAGAGCCATCGCCGAGAATGGGGTTTCCGGGAGAGTTAAAAGTGATTGATTCTTTAGCCTGTGCTGCTCCTAGTGTTGGCAGCAAAGCGGCTGCAAGGCTGAAAGGCAGAGTCTGACGCATGTTTTCGTTTTTACTTGCTCTGCAAGTCAAGTTTCTCGAAGACCGGCTTAAAGACCAACTCCGCAACGACGTCTTCTACCAGATTATTAAATACCGAGCCCAACTGTTCTGAAACAGTGGAGTTTAAACTATACGAGAAAGTTTTGTTTGGACTTTATTACCCGACAATCTTTCCATTTCCACCAATACGAGAAACGCCATGGCCAAGGATGTACAGCGCAACCCTGTGTACCTGAAGCCGAAACGGGTAATCCCTTTAAAAACGCTCCAATGGGCTATAAGCCCCTCACGTTTCAATGAGGAAAAAGATCATCAGAGTTTGATAAAGGAGCGGAGCTCAACACCTGACCTGTCTATGAATACGGCAGGTCGGGTTCCTCTGCGAGTCGGAGGGAGGAACCCGACCTTCGGAGGGATACTCCGCGTTTTCCTGATCTAGCTTTGCACAGATCCTTTTGAGTGTGTTGGATATATGCGTGCCAATGGCGGTTGATTGATCAACGCGCATATGGGTTCATGATGGTTGCTTCTCGTATCTGAGTGATATACATGAGAATACATTGATCCTTGCGGGAGTTGGGGAACTTTTGTAAAGTCAATTATAGGCCTTATAAAAGATGCCTCACATTCTGTAGTAACATTAGCTTGCAGACAAGTGAACAAAACCAGCCATGAGATCCCTCCTACAGATCGCCGCGCTGCTTACCTCCTTTGGAGGTACAGTGCTTGCGCAGACTGACAACCTCGGTCTTGGGAATGGTTTTATCGATGTTGATATTGGCAACTTTAAGGCTCGCATTGCGCGAGATGCCCAAGTTTTAACCTCGCTTTCACCGGCGGGTGATTCTTTTGACTTTTTGCCTTCTGACCTTCTTGAGAATCGCGCTCGGAATGGGCAGTATCATTGGGGTGATATTACCTTTCGTTACCGCAAGGAGAAGGATACGGAATGGGTTGACGGTGACTCTTCGCAGAAGCGTCAGCCTGTCAAGAAGACTACAGCTGGAAAAGGTGTTCTTGCCGCTTCGGATATGAGTCCTACTCTTCCTGCCGGCCCGTTGAGCATTGTCCGAGAATGGCTTGATGTATCTGGAGATTTGGGTCTTCAGTTTACCATCAAGAACACGGGCACAGACTCCATTGAGATTGGAAGTCTTGGATTCCCTGCCGAGTTCAACAGCATCTTCAGCAACAGAAAGGCCACAGAGATGCAGGCCCACTGCTCCCTTTCTGACCCATACATCGGTATGGACGCTGGTCAAATCCGCGTCGCCCCTGTCAAAGGAACTGGAAAGGGTCTTGTGGTCACGCCCTTGACTGGCACATCATCACCCCTGGAGGCATACCGAAACCTGGCCGAGGCCAACGTCGAGCCTACCTACTACGGTAGTCAGACCTTTGAGGGCTTCTACGAGTGGCAGGTTCTTACCAAGGCTTGGGCGGAGACAAAGTGGAAGTCTCAAGAACCTTGGAACCCTCCTTCATCCAAGGTCTTACAAGCTGGTCAGTCGCTCAAGGTCGGTGTCCGATTCACTGTTTCGGACTCGATCCGTGACTTTGACAAGGCTGTTCGGAAGACAGGAACCCCTGTTGCTGTTGGTGTTCCTGGATTCATCATTGCTCAGGATCTGCCAGCTCAGCTTGTGCTTCAGAGCGATAGTGCTGTGTCGTCTGTCACTGTCTCTCCCAACGGTGCCCTTCAGGTGAAGGAGGACAGCAAGGGCCGATACACTCTTACCCCTGCTTCTTCGACTTGGGGTCGCGTACGGGTGACTATCAAGTACAAGGACGGAAAGACTCAGACAGTCCACTACTTTGTCACAAAGCCCACAACCCAGGCACTCAGTGACATGGGAAGCTTCCTTACCACCAAAGCTTGGTTCAACGACTCTTCCGACCCCTTTAAGCGATCTCCCTCTGTCATGACTTATGACTATGAGAAGGGGGCTATCGTTAACCAGGACGCCAGAGCCTGGGTTGCTGGGCTTAGTGACGAGGGCGGTACTGGCGCCTATGTCGCTGCCTTGATGAAGCAGGTTGTTCAACCCAATGCTGAGGAAATCGCCAAGCTAGATGACTTTGTTCAGACCGTCATCTGGGGTGGAATTCAGAACAAGGACTATGGCGTTAAGAAGTCTCTCTTCTTCTACGAGCCATCCTCAGTTCCTGGATTCAGCTACAGCAAGGACATTGACTGGACCTCATGGACATCCTGGAACAAGCAGTCTTCCTCCGCCGTTGACCGAGCATACAACTACGTGCACGTCACCGCAGCTTACTGGTCTCTATACCGCGTTGCCCGAGCTTACCCAGATCTCGTTTCCGAGAACTGGGATTGGTACTTGACACAGGCTCAGAAGACCATCATCCGCATGACCAAGAGCGATGTTTGGTATGGAGACGTCGGTTTGATGGGAGAGACTGTCTTTGGCGAAGTCTTGGTTGACCTGAAGCGCGAAGGCAAAGATGCACTTGCAAAGGCGTTGGAAGATGTCATGCATACACGAGCTAAGCTATGGGACTCGCAGGAGATTCCGTATGGTAGTGAGATGGCTTGGGATTCTACTGGCCAGGAGGGAGTTTACTACTGGACAAGGTGTGTGATTGATGATTCTATGGTTGAGAGGTTGATGCTGACTTGTTAGACACTTTGGCATGACGGATTCCGAGCACAAGACTATCAACAGTGTTTTGGGATATATGCCTAGCGTACCTCACTGGGGCTGGAACGGCAACGCTCGACGATACTGGGACTTTATGTAAGTCATCACACCCGATATACCTGGTATAATGTGCTAACATCATCACAGCTATGGAGGCAAGCTCAGGAGAATCGAGCGTCAAATCCACCACTACGGCTCCGGCCTCAACTCGCAAGTCCTCCTCTCCGCATTCCGCGACGATCCCTCAGATACCTATCTCCTCCGCGTCGGATACGCTGGATCCAGCGCTCCGATTTCCAACATCAACCAGGATGGTTTCCCAAGTGCTGCCTTCCACTCGTGGCCTGATACGCTCAAGTGGGACGGCATCACCGGTGACTATGGTGGTGGATTCATCGGTACTGCTTTGAACTCGGGAACCTATGTTGTTGATGATAAGGATCTTGGTGTTGTTGCTTTTGGAGGTATTCTATCCAAGAGTGGTGATAACGTCACAGTCAAGCCGAAAGATGCTGTTCGTCAGCGAATCTTTATTGGACCTCTGAAGGTCTTGATCACTGTCGATGTTGGATCCATTGAAGAGTTCACTTACAATGCTGCCAAGGGTACTGTTGAGGTGACCTTGTCACAGACAAAGGGAGCGCCCAAGGCTTCCAAAGCTGCTGTCTGGGTTGAGTCGACGGGTAGCGACAAGTGGCAGGTCAAGGCTACGGGAGCTAGTGCAGGCCGTGGAGGACAAATTGTTCCTCTGGGCTCTGGGTCTGTTAGTGTTTCATTCAGCAAGGCTTAGATGAGAAGTCATTTCTGAACACAGTTGAAAGATGACGCAACCAAGAGTCTAGGTATTTCAGTGTACATAGTTACTGCAAACCATGTGGATATATGGATATGCATTAGTCCTGAGGAGATGTGAACACATGATCATGATCGTATGCACCCAAGGATAGCTCATTAAGTGAGGTGTAAATTAGAGAGTTAAATTGCATGATAGTAAACTGAATTACTATCCTGTGTATTAAGATAGCTCATGCGTTCCCTTAGTCTCAGTTGTGGTACTAATCTCTTCATGACGAACGACGCTGACAGTCTTGGAATCAGCTTCACTGTAAACGTTTCCTGCACTTCCCTCAATCTCGACCAACTTCTGTAGTGGTGTGTCGAGCTTAGCCGTGCTCTCCTTGGTAATATTCTGAGTGATAGCCTTTGAATCGGCCTCAGAGTAAACATTTCCCGGTGTCCCTTCAACTTCAGTCAAGGTAGAAGTTTGCTGTGTGATTGTCTTGGGTTCTTCCCTGGTCCACTCAAGGATTTGAGAGTCGGCTTCCACAAAGATGGTTCCTTGGCTACCCTCAATCTCGGGCAGGCTCAACTGTGTGATATTTGTTGTCGACTTGTTCTCGGCTGGTGTTGCGAGTTC
Source organism: Fusarium tuaranense (assembly GCA_013363205.1). Classification (NCBI taxonomy): domain Eukaryota; kingdom Fungi; phylum Ascomycota; class Sordariomycetes; order Hypocreales; family Nectriaceae; genus Fusarium; species Fusarium tuaranense. The sequence goes on along the minus strand of JABEEN010000015.1, from coordinate 13,041 downwards.
TGAGCGAGCTGGGCTGATGACTGTTGAGTCAGCCTCTAGGAAGAGTTTGCCGGCACTTCCTTCAATTTCTGCCAAGTCCAGTTGCTGTTGCATGGTAAGAGAGTTGTCTCCGGAGGTAGTTGATGGCTTTTGGTGCGAGTGCTGGTTCTCGATACGGGTAGGGTTGATCGGCTGTGAGTCGGCTTCGGTGTATCTGTTACCAGTGCTTCCCTCAACCTCCACTGCACTCGACTCAGAGACCTTGGGCTTCTCTTGGTTGGTGGAATGGGAGACGACTTCGGTGTAAAAGCTAGTAGTTGTTGTACCACCAGTAGTAGAGGTATGGTGGTGTGTTTGATGCGTCGACTCAGTTACATCTCCAGAACTGCCCGAGACGTACTCCTCAGTCTGGTTTCCGGGGCCCGGCTTTCCAATTGGCTGCGAATCGACTTCGGTGTAAACGTTGCCTGGACTCCCTTCAGCTTCAACGAAGTCTTTTTGTCCGACTCCAGAAGTTGGCTTCTCAGATGAAGATGAAGTATAGGTTGTCGTCGTCGTCACAGTTGTCGATTGAGGAATGCTGACGGTATGCGAGTGAGATTCTGTAGACACAATACCCGGGGATTCAACGGTCTCTGTCAAGTTGCTCTGGCGTCCAGTGTGATGGCTTGTTGAAGTAAAAGTGTTGTCACCAAGCAGCTGGAAAGAGGTAGCATGTGGCTTGCTAATAGCGTGCGAGTCGGCCTCGGTGAACACAGTTCCTGCACTGCCCTCGGCCTCAGCAAAGCTTGAGTTGATCTTTGTCGTCGGCTGAGAGCTTGTAGCATGTGCACTGCCGGCATACACATCCCATAGGCTTCCTCCAGAGGCTTGAATGTCCGGCAAGTTGAGACCTGGCTTGGTCTCAGAAGACAGCTCGGTGCTGGAAGTATGGTGCGTCGTAGGACCGTGGGGGTGATTGATAGCTTGCGAGACACTCTCGGTAAAGGTTGTTCCAGTGTTTCCGGTCCCCGTGAAGCTTTGAATGCCTGACAAGTTGATGTTAGGCTGGCTGGCTGTTGGCTTTGTCTCTGAGGTATGGGTATGTTCGTCAAGCTGATTGAGCGTTGTATCGTGGGGAAGGCTGGTCATATGTCCGTGGCTGTTGACTGGGCTCGCATAAGCGCTATGGAATGCCGAATGATTGATGCTTGACTGATCAATGCTTGGGGACGAAGTTGTGGAAGATAATCCACTAGAGCCATGTGACACCATTGTTGAATGATTGTGGGTGACGGGTTGCGAATCCGCTTCAGTGTAGACATTTCCTGGGCTACCAGCAATCTCAGTCAGGTTGGGCGAAGCACCTGGGCTTATGACAGGCTTGATGGTTGGTTTTTCCTGCTGGTAAGAGAACTGCGAGACTTCCTCAGCCTGTCGCCATGCGTTGAATCGAGCCTTGCTGATGGCTTGTGAGTCGGCCTCGGAGTAGACGTTGCCTCGGGATCCCTCGATCTCTGCGAAACGCTGATGTTCCTTCTGAGGCGCTGTAGAATGGTATGCCTCCGTCTTCTTTCCCTCAGCGGCAATGCGGGCCTCCTCGTCTGCTTCTTGTCGGACGTTGAAACGAGCCTTGCTGATAACCGTCGAATCGGCCTCAGTGTAGACATTACCAGCAGTACCCTCAACTTCGGCCACACCCGACCCAGGTTGTTTGTACGCAGCCGCCTTTTCCTTGCTAATATCACTACTGTTGGATGCACTCGAGCCTGCACCGCCTTCAACAACGACAGTTCCCTCGGACGAAGTGGCGGGCTTCCTTCCACGACGTTTGAAGAAGCAGAAGCCTCCGACAGCCAAGATGGCAATCACGGCGATACCTCCAACAACTCCTCCAACGATGGCACCAATAGGAGCTCCTCCCTTGTCGTCGCTCGAGTTGGAGCTTGTTTCTGCTGTAGAGCTTCCCGTTCGAGTCGCGTCGGCAGCTCCAGCAGCAGCAGTTCCACTCTCGCTATCACTGTTGGTGTTGGTGTCGCTGTTGGTATCGCTACTAGAGTCGCTGTCACTGTCGCTGTCGCCGTCGGGGATCGGGGCTGCGAGGGTGGTAATGACGGCACCGCTCTTGCAACAATCGCTTCCGTCGGCCGGAGGGCAGCAGTATTTGTTCTTGCCGCATTCTTGGAGAGCGTACCAGGTGCCGGTATCGGCTACAGACAAGCAATGTTAGAGCTAATCGTGCTAAATGAAGAACAACACTTACTGTCCATGCAAATCTCGGGACAATTGGACCAGTCCTTGTTCTGGCAAGCCGCACGGTAGTCGAATCGATCTGGCTGATTGCAAAGTCCATTTGCCAAGCACTTGTCGCCTTCGCCAAAGTAACAGCAAGTCGAATAAGTCGTCGTTGAGTTACCACAAGGCTCATACTTGTAATCTTTGGCTGCGTTGCTGCCATCGGGGTAGTAACATGTCGCCGACGCCGAAGCGGCGAGCGACGCAACCAGCAGCCACTTTTTCATGGCTTCAATCTTGCTGGGTGCTTACTCGAGATGTCGACTCCAATCCGAGGGGGAAGGTCGTGGAGAGGGATTCCCTCGAGGTCGTTGTTTTCTCAACTGAAAGACCCAATTTCCCAAAGGAATGGAAGAAAGGGGCAACCAGCTCCCACCACCTCTTTAAGGAATTCAGCCCTCTTGAGCTGAACACGAGTGGCTTGCCGCTGGCGTTGAGGCGCATCAACAACAGCTCCCCCAAGTGGAGGACCCTTACAGAGCCAGCTGAGGACGTGCATCGATCTAGACTCGGTCTCTGGCTTCTGATTCGATGACGTAGCGAAGCCCTTCAGGAACGACTGGTCGGGTCTAGGCTACATGGGGAAAAGGGCGTTGGGATGTGGCGGGAACTAGTAGGCCTGGACTTGCAATAGTTTCAATTGTTTCTTTTCGCTTGGTCAGCCCTGTGACCTGTAATCAGAGATTTGAGATTTTCCACCGACTTTTTAGAAGCATGTGACTTTTCAGAGTGCGAATCTGGGGCTAATGGGAGTTGAAGAATAATTAGTTGGGTGAGAACCTTGACAGTTATCATGTCTCTTCATTGCATGACCCTGATCCAAATGTGAGACCGAGTGTAGGTAGAGTGAGGACACAATAAAACTTCCAGTCCCCTAGAAGAATGAAGATTAACTATCAAGACATTAAGATACACACAGTTGCCCTGAGCGATCACTCCCCTACGTTGTCACATGCCTTTGAACCAACATGGCTTGCATTTCTTGCTCCCTGTATGCACGGTAGATGCCTGCCCTTTGTGAGGGTTTGAAACAATCATGTTTGAGAGACTCTTGGCTGGCCAATTATAAGCTCTTATCATGGACATCTCTGGCCATCTCGATGGTGGCTTGAAATATCGATGCTGAACTCGAAAACAAGCAGGATCGTCATGCAGGTCTTAAATAGAAACTGCTGAAATTCCTAGTTGCCTATGCTGGACAGTCTCGATAATTCCCTGTACGTGTTTGGCTCATGCATCTTTCTGCAACGTACGTCTTGTGGTGTGATTCAGGGCGAGCAGCTGCAGGTGTAGCATAGACCTGCTGCTAAACATTTAAGTTAGTAACCTTAAAAGTTTCCTACCTTCTGTAGGCATGCCCACAACGGGCGAGGACTCCATAAAGGCCAACAGGAGTGTCTCATACAAAATAGCCAGCCTCATTATTATATGCCTTGCATATCTTGATGGATCCTTGTGAGACACCATACGTGACAAGGTTCGTCCCGCTTCCCCGCCGTAAACTCGTGGATGACCACCTACCCGATAGCCCGACAGATGGACTGCGGGCATCCCTTTAAAGTTGATAGAAGCTATATGATTGGCTATTTTGTATTTTATCTATTTAAGCTTAATGCGAGTAGTGTGCCAACATGTACTAATGCTGCTGCGGTCGATTGGCAGTCTGGTGACGAAAAGAAAGCGACCCAGTCAACAAAATCCACAGGTCACGGAGGATGTCCGTCCTATTATTTCAGTCCTCACATCGAGGTGGAATATTATTTCAGGACGTCTTTCTTCCCCCTAAAGAAAGGCTATCGTGATGCCAGTCTCTGCAAAATACACACGCTGATAGATAGACATGAGAACGCCTTTCAGTGCTGCTGCAATCAGGATGTTCTCATTGACGAAAGACCACAACCCTTTTGTCACGACGGAAAAGTAAAACACGTGCATATACGGGCCGAACTCCGAATGAGAGATGAGATAACTAGCAAGTGACATCTCATATCAACAACCCACTTCCCGTCACGACATGAACTCACAATAAGCTCAAACGTGACAGAACTAATCCTTCAATGTCACCCAAAAAACATGGAATGGTTGTATGTCAAGATCAATTTCGGTAGCAAGCAGCGCCAATCTTTTCAATTTAGCCTCCAGTCGGTTGTCCTACCGGACCAACGACCTTTCATCCGACGCGACTGCATCTACCGTCGATCTCGGCAACCTTCCGTAATCCTAGTCATTCTGTACCCGGTCATCACCTTGTTGAGTGCCATTGGCTAGGATAAGGAAACAAGGTTCGGCTATATCTCGAGAGGTTGGTGGAGAGATCGGCAAAGCAAGTTGCTTCGGAAAAGTGTCAACAGTCACTTTTCCGACCCGGAGTGTCACCCTACTCATCTCAAGATTGGTGGAACCGAAGCCCTCGCCCTTGTCCTTGCTTCGTTAGCGTTGTAATCCTCTTCCCCAGACTGGCTTTCCCCGCATCCCCGCAAAGCAAACGGGGGCATTGAGATGAAGCCGTTCGGGTCAGATGCCAGGTTTAGAAACGCCCCAACCAAGGATTCCCTGGTTGTGATTTCTTTGGTATAAAGTGTTGGGGGAACCTTCTTTTGATTGAGGAATACATCAGACCTTTACTCTCGACCCGTATCAAACCCCCAAAGGACTCTGTCTCCCCCCATTGTCCACATCCTTCTCAGCTTATCATGGCGCACGACGGCAAGAACAACATCTCGCATGTCGAGACGCGAGATGAAGAAGATCAGATTCAAAAGACGGATCAGAATGTCAAGGTCGACGCGTTTGGCGCCAGCGCAAAGACGGATCCCAAGGAGATTGCTCTCGTCAAGAAGCTGGACTGGTACATGATGGTAGGTGTTCGCGTCCTCACTCAATTGAAGCTTATCTAACTTTTCATTCTTAGCCCATTCTTTGGCTCATGTACTTTTTCAACTTCCTCGATCGAAATGCCATGATTAACGGACGATTGAACGGCCTCGAAGATGATTTGGGTCTCAAGGGAACTCAATACAACACCTGCGTGTCGATTCTCTTCGTCGGCTACCTCTGCGGGCAGATCCCTTCCAACATGATTCTCAACCGTGTGCGACCCTCGTGGTACATGGCTGGTTTCTGCATGGCTTGGTCTGTTCTGTCTCTCCTGACGTACAAGGCGAATAGCTACGAGAGCATGCTGGTGTGCCGATTCCTGCTCGGAATCACAGAAGCGCCATTCTATCCTGGTGCTCTGTATATGATCTCCATGTTCTACAACCGTAAGGAGATTGCGACTCGCATGTCTATTTTCTATACTGGAAACATGATGGCGAGCTCCTTCTCTGGTCTGATTGCGGCTCCCATCTTTGCGAAGCTTGATAAGGTCAATGGTCTGGCTGGTTGGCAATGGTATGACAATACTTATCTCGAGCTTTGAACTTGACTAACATTGAGAATTAGGCTCTTCATCATCCAGGGTGCCTTCTCCATCGCCGTTGCCATCCTCGGTTTCTTCACCCTTCCCGATAGCCCCCTCAAGACACGATGGCTTACCCCCGAGGAACGCCAACTTGCTCATGAGCGTATCTGCCGCGATACTACCGGTCGCCGTGAAGGTACCTCTGTCTGGACTGGTCTCCGTGAGGCTGCTTCTGACTGGCGCACTTGGGTCTTCTGCCTTATGGACAACCTCCATCTTTCGGTAAGCGATGCTTCAATGAGAAACTATGCAAACAGCATTCTGACCCGTGTGATAGGCCAACGGATTCAAGAACTTCCTTCCTACCGTCATCGAGACTCTTGGATACAACACCACAATCACCCTGGTCCTGACTTGCCCTCCCTACCTCTTCTCTGGCTTCGTCTCCATCGCCGTCTCCTGGTCATCAGGCCGCTTCAACGAGCGTACCTGGCACGTAACACTCAGCAAGGCCGTTGCCATCGTTGGTTTCGCCATGTGCTGCGCAACCCTCAACGTCCCCGTCCGCTTCGTGGGCATCATGCTCTTCGTCGGAGCCACATACGGTGTCAACAACATCATTCTCGGCTGGACAGCCTCTGTCGTCGGCCAGACTGACGAGAAGAAGGCTGTTGCGATCGCCATGTGCAACACCTTCGGAAACCTTGCTAGTGTCTACACTCCTTACCTGTGGCCCAAGTCTGCTGCTCCTCGCTACCTCCAGCCAATGGTGGCTTGCATTGCTTTCTCAGCAGGCGTGTGCATTTGTGCGTGGGTCTTGAGGATTGCTCTTCAGAGGCAGAACAAGAAGACTAGGGAGCAGAACCCTGAGGAGACCAACTTTTACGTCTACTAAGGAAAGATACCAATTGGTACATGAAACGTCTTAAGCGATGGTTATGTGAGGGTGAGAGGAGGATACGGGGTGTCAGTGAGGGATCAGATACCATTATGATCAGATATAGTAAAGCGTTACCTCAATTCATTATATCATGTCAATTGAGTCATGTTTCACAATTTTGGGTGGTATTGGTAACTTACAACACGGAGTAGTACCATCATTGACTTGTCTATTTTCGAAACCTCTTTTACGTGTACAGTCGTCCCCTGATTGCGTCACCAACATCATGTTCCCTTGTACCGAAACTCAAGTAGCCTATCGTATCCTTAACCCTGATGCCCGGTTTGCTTCTAAACGCCTGCGCCCTCGCTTCACCCCAACGGATGTGGCTCTGTGAGACTCCTAGAAGGTATTTCTCCGTATCTGGAACACTGGCCTTTGACATGCAAGACTTGATATCGGTATTGGATGCATCCTGAGGCTGTAGGGGCGCACTTAAAGGCGCTATTAGGTGCTCCCTCTCGGACCTTGTTGATCCACTGAACCTTTGAGAGGCTTCTAGGTCGGAAACATAATCGTGGATTGTCTCCAGGGACGTTGACGTGTCAGGAATTTGCAGCTCTGAGATTGGTCTATCAGATGGACTTGTAGTGAGATCTTCAGGTACAGAAACGTGGCAAGCCGCAAACATGACCAAAAAGCTGTTGCCGGTATAAGGATCAAGGGTAGAGCCGTCATGATGGAAACGGCGACCAGTGCCGCGAGCAACGCTAGAGACCATCCAATCCCAACGAAAGCGTCATCGCTAAGTCCGGTCCGTAGTGGCGAGTTATCGTCAATTGTTGGAGGTTCAAAGTATCCTGAGTAGGTAGGTGAGAATCATGAATGACCGATGGATAAGAAAGGAAAACATACCGCCTTCGAAAACAAAAATATATAGAGATTTTGACACCAGCCAATGCAGAGAAATGCTAGCCAAGATCAATGGAACACTGTATCAATATGGTAATTGCAGTCTGTAGGTCGAGGCCGGGATAAACTCACTAGCAGTCGCCCCAGAGACGTCAAGAACACAATTTGTCGCGTTCTGAGTGAGGGTCTGCTTGCCGAGAGAATTCTCAGACTGCGAGAGGAAGAACATGGCAAAGAGAAACATAAAGTTGGCGATGAGAAGAGAGTAAGTCCTTAGCCAGACCATGCCCTCGGTTGACCTCGACCATCTCCGGCGATCTGGCTTCCAGTCCATGGGGGCACCTACATACAGGTAGCTCCTGTCATGGAGAACACCTTCAACTTCCTTATCTAATAGGCATCTTCCTGTTGTGAACTTGTCGGGGGATCGGATGAATGATGCAGTGGCATCTCCTGGGACCACAAAGGGATCTTCTTTGGGTAGGTAGCGCAGCACCATGACACAGAGGCCTGCTTTCAAGGAAACAGATATGACAACCATCAGGAGAAAGCCATTCGATACGCAAACTTTGCAGGTCGGCGAGAATTCCTGCACCAGACAGTACTCCAAGTCGAGGGTTATGACATCTGAAGTAACATCGGGCCAATATTAGGTTGTGTCTCCAAGGTCGAGAAACTGGAAGCTGTACGAGGATGGGATCGACGCGGGGGCCTTTGGCTTCATTTGCAATAGGTCGCCATCATCTACTTGCTGCAGATCGGAGTCATCCATTTGCTACAGATCAAGGACGTCCATTTGCTTGCCAAAAGCCCTGGCGCAGCTCTGCACACACGAAGAGCGGCTTCGATAAGTTTCGTCCAGCGATCGCGTGTTGCAACTGGTAGTGAACCAAAAAGAGTTGGTCTCATCAACAGTAAAGTTTTTTTTGTATCATTGAACTTGAGATATGCCGGACGGTCTGGCTAGTTGGAAGATGTCGCTCTGTTTCCAGCCTAGAGTAGAGTTACCTGATGTCATGATAGGCGTGTCTTTTGACTCTACAATCATGACGAGGTCACGAAAGTTGACACGTCCGTTGCAATACTAATATTGAGACAGACAATCGGGGACTTCTAGCCTTTTCCAATCTCGAGCATTGCTTGCTGTGAAGTCGATTCGCCTGGAAACATTACTATCTGGGTCGAAGTAGTCTGAAAGAGACAAGCTCTGCCCATATTCTTTGACTCTGACCAAGGATTCGTCTCGACCTGTAGGTGGCCACACGGCAATCCCCGGGGGGCAATACTGGAACCCCTCTGAAGCAATTGTCAAGTTCCAGTCGAAGCTCATATATTCGGTCGGGAAAATGGCACTGTTGAGGAAGAGATGAAAAGGAAAAGACGTGATGAAGAAGAGTAGCCAGCACACCCATCTGAACCTGGGAGCTCGGTACAGATTTCTCATGGACTGCACTCCAATCTTTAAAGATACATTGTCGCTGTGCTTTGTCCACCTCGCTCCGCGTAGGTGACGTGAGAACCTGCATAAAGAAGTTGGACGAGGCCAGGATGGCTGTGGAGTAGGCGTTAAGAAAGAGATGAAACCATGTGTTGATTGATCTGCTCTTTGCGCAGGTACCTTGGAATATGATGTAGTTGATGCAAGCTTAGGCCCCTCGAATATTGTACATAGAAGTAGAATTATGCCGAACAGGGTGAATGTGAAAACAACAACGGTATTGATGAGGGCTGTGCACCACTAGGGCCTTTCCTGCCATCGCGTATTGGAGGAGCCTTCTGCGCTTTTCAATCACTTCCATACTGCTTGCATGTACTTGTATGAGCTTCATATCACATAAAAATGCGACCTTTTTAACAAAAGTTGTGATCTAATTTATTCTAACTTCAATATCTCTCTATCCTTATCCTATATAAGAATTATCACCGCAGCTAAAACATCCTCTAATATCAGAGGAAGTAGCAAAAATGTTCAAAAGTTCAGTAACAGAAGACCAAGTTCCACCACTGTTCAAAAATAAAGCGAAAACAATAAAGCCAATGTTAGCAGTAAACAGCATGATACTCCTCCAGTTCTCAAAGTAGCGTCCCTTGTAGAGGTGCAGCCAGAGGAAAGCGCTAATGCCATATGTAAACCAAGCGTAAGTGGTAGCCGAACTAACGGCAACAATAGAGTCGAAAACAGGAATAGTGTTGGAGAGAACAAAGACAATAACCCAGAAGGCAGCATTACTGCCTATCCAGATACCCCATGACTTGGTGGTATTTGCAGTGACTTCCTTGAGAGCATTGATCTGACGCATAATAGTGATGTAGACATACTTGGTACCGATATGGCCGCAAGCAAGACCGTCAGTTAAGATAGCGGGGAGGACAAGTCCGTAGGCTGCCTTGGCAGCAATGATAGGGGCGGAGCTGAGAGCAGGGGAGGCGGTAAACTCGGCAGCGAGGCAGTAGACAGCGATGGCGATGAATGCATAGAAAACAACGGATGTAACCATCAACCATCGAAGAGAGTAAATAAAGTCCTTCTCAGGGTTCTTCATCTCAGCCATATAGGTAACAAAGGCGTAGTTACCAGCCAAGGCAAAGAGGATCTTGAGAACGCAGTTGAGGACCTGGCGGACGGTAGGGGTTCCGAAAAGCTCAATCTCGGGTTTCCAGCCTTCTGGGGCTCCGGGAGGGCTGTTTATACCGAGGCCGATCATAGTAGCAAGAGCCGCGGCAAGGATACTAAGGATACAAGGGAGGCCAGACTGAGCCAAGAATTTAGCAGTCCGGGGGATGCAGAGCAGAAAGCAAAGAATGCAGGCAATAGCGATATAGCCAACTGTACAGACAGCATGCTCGCTAATGGCATTCAAAGCAATGGAGATGGTAACAACTGCAGAGGAAGCAGTCATCATAAGTTGTAGTAAGAGGCCAATGCCAGTAACGATCTCTGCTGGGCGGCCTCCCACGATCCTCATCATTTCAGCGATATTGGTGACTTTAGGATGGGCCAAGTAGTACCAGACAATCTCAACACCACTGAAGTAAGTGATGAGGGCTCCGCCGATGAGAGTGATAAGACCGGGAATAAGACCAAGAGTCTTGAAGACTGAAGGGAGGGCAAGTGCTCCGAGACCAAACTGGTTGGTGAGGAGGGCAAAGACGGTATCGAAGCGGCCCATGGTACGGAAGTTGGCTCCACCCTCACCCCCAAAGACGTCTACTTCTCCTTCATCGGAGTAGACGGGCTTGTGGTCGAAACCTTCATGGTCGGTAGCGTCGCTATGATCTCCTTGGCTGTGGTCCGGTATCTCCTTCTTCTCCGATATCATGTCGTTGGTGATGGTGTTGTGAGACATGTGTGAAAATCCCAATGGGTATCTTTTTTAGTTGGGTAAGAGAACAAAGTGTTTTGGTCTAAACCGTGATTTTTTGTTGTTGGTTGTCGGTATATTGAGAGCCTTTACTGGTCTCCTGGACCGACCGAGGTGTAAAGGGGTTGATGGTGAAATCTTATTTAGCGAGATCAATGTAATGTATGTATGTTCCAAGAAGGTTGTTTCACTGCCGCATCTGAGAGCGAAGATGAGTGAGAGGATAAGAATAACTCCAAGTGAGGCAGTGAGACCTGAGGTAATATATAGTCCAAGAGATGTAGGGCGATGATATCGAGCGCCATTTTGGAGTTCAAGGATATTCTCTGCTGACACGAGTAACGAGTTTCAAAATCTCTCCACGGTGATATCATAGCGCTCCAAATGCTCCAAAAGAATAACCTCCGAATCTTCCCGAATAACTGGAATAATCAAGAGGCCAGCACATCCCTTACGAATGCGGGAAAATGGAATGTTTGACGTTAATGTTCCGGCGTTTAATCATGAGACATTCGACAGGAAAAGGGCCCATCGCTTGCGAACTCAAACCCAGACCATCCGCGAGAGAGAGAGAAAAAGAGTGAGAGTGACTTTTGCTGACCCATAGAGACCCTTGGATAGGGTCTTGCGGGAATTACTTCTGATAGACCCTGGATCGTTGACACCTTCGGAGAACCGACCGACGCGAGGGTTGTTGATAGTCCACTTCGGGAAGTCGTCCATACGGTGATGCGCATTAACAGGGCTGGCGGCTTCGCAGAGACATGGATGATTCCATGAAACCGAGATGGAAAACAATTCACTCATGGCCTGTGCTTCTTACGTAGTAATCATCGAAGAATATCCTAGAAACAAAAGGCCCGCGGCAAGTAAGGAGCTGTTCCGAGAGAACGATGTTGGTCACAGCACAAAGCTTGGTCAAAGCTTGTTGCAAGCTTTGACATGACATGGAACTCTTGGCTACCTATTCGAGACTCTCTTTGGGCCTCCCGCCCTTTCCAAGACTCTTGGTGTGCAGGGCGTTTGTGGGGAGATTCTTGGCTCCACGATCGTGAGGTGAGAGGGGGGGCCACGAGTGGGGGTCGGTCCCGTTTCCCCCGGGGGCCCTCCTATTCCAAGAAACACGGTCCCTTCGAAATCCGAGACGAGAAGGACCACGGTGAGACAGACCTGACAAGGCGAGCTCGGTGGGATGATAGGTGTACTACGTAGTACATGGAGCTACTGAGCAGACCGAGTCTTGGCATTTCCATACAACGTAGTACTGTGGTGAGATGCCACTTGGCGTGGTTCCCATAAATAGAGTGAGTGGGTGGTTGATCAAGGCTTCTATGAGATATTACTGGTTCGTGAGGGGACTGACCGTCTTTTTGGTCGCTCTTGGCACTCAATGGTCGTTCTTGGCACTCGATGGTCATATGCTTGGCATTTAATTTGGACCATTAAAGTCACCCGAGTTCTCACCGAAATATCTTGGCATTTCTTGGTTCTTGCACGCTATTCGCGGAGTAACCGTGAGGCCCAGGATATATCCTAGCGGTTAACTCTTGGCGCTGGATAAACGGCAACTGTTCACACCACCAACTCTCCCGATCTCTAGGAGAAGTCGCACGACCAGGTATTGCATTGCTCTGGAACTCCAAGGTTGTACCAAGGAGAATGGCAGCCTTTCAAGCCCGGCCTGTGTGACCCGAGGTGCCTAAATTCATCAAACAACTCAATAATTAGCCAACGCAATAACCAACACAACGGCACAACGGCACTCCCTTTTCAATCCTCTCTCAATTTCTTGCGCCCGCAAATACGCGCGTACCCCGTTCTCGTCACGAAATCGACCGCCCATCCTCTGCGCTGCTAGGCTTCCAACAGACGGGTCGGGTCGATCGCTGCTCCCAGATACGATGGAGCAAGTCTACACCCACCAGACCCAGACCCAGACCCAGGCTGTGTATTACCTCCTGATCTCTTCATGCCCGCTTTCCGACGACTTAACGTAAGATTCCTGAAGCTTTGCAGCTGGTTTGCTCTCATCATCTGGTCGTGTTCCTCTTTCTCTCAATCCACCACCTGCCACATCAAGTTGGCTTCTCTCTCGACGCTCTCTCTTAGCGTAGTACCGCGGCTCCTCCTTCAAGTCGACCTCAGCACCTGTTAGCCATGTCCCCGGAACTTCTTTCGCATGCATCCCGCCCACAGCCGTGTTATTTCCGTTGGGTTGCTCAGAGGCCTCC
>JABEEN010000014.1:0-32260 GCA_013363205.1 Fusarium tuaranense | reverse complement strand
GGGATGGGTAATGTGGATGGTTGCATATGAGATATTGAGATACTGAATATGTGAATTGATGTCCATGTCGCTAATGTTTATCCATGATTGATGTGACGCTGTGAACGTATGCTCGGGTACTCATGCTTGGGCGGTGGAAGTGATGAGTGCTAGCTGCCCTTGTCTTGCTCGGATATGGAACGGCATCGTTGATGTCCACGTTTGACCAGTGGAAACACACAAATACATGCTAAACGGCTTTAAACAAGCGCTTCCCGAGCGTTTCAACTATTAATTCTGATGCCCAAACTTATGTCATAATATCGCCCTTCAATGGCTTATTGCCAGGCCCTGAGATGAGGCCCACGCCAACACAATCGCATCACATTCATGCGATTTAGATGTCCTTAGTTGGCCCTTGATCTCCATATATAGGATCTCGAGGAAACCATTCCAAATCCTTAATCGCATTCACCTTTTCCTCTTCGCCCGACTTGCCATAGCACATATCCCAATTATGACCCTCAGGATAACTTCCCACCATCTCAAACCCACCAGTCAAATCCTCCAAAAGCCGATGTCCAACACCAGCCGGCACAATAACCACATCACCAGCTTCAACCACAGGCTCAACGCGGTCCTCATTCCCCTCGCCACCGAAACAAAGACGTGCCCGACCGTGGCTGATGCATAGAACCTCGTGGGATGTGCTGTGGAAGTGGGTGGTGGTGTACATTGTGAAGCGCCATTGTGGGATAACAACGCCGATGGTGGTTAGGTGTGATTCGATTCGTGTTGCCGAGATGGGGTGTTGGAAGGCTGTGTGGTAGATTAGGAGGGGTTTATTTTGGATGCTGCAGTTTGGGATGAGGTCGTGGGCTGGGATTAGGTGTTTGGAGACGCGGAGGGATGAGAGTGGTGTGAGAGGCATTTTGGTCGCGGCGAATGCCTAATCTGATAATTGACATGGAAGATAGATAGAGAGATGAGAGTTGTGATGGAGTTCGTGGTGGTGTTGGAGCCAGTGATTATCACGATCTTACGTCATCTATAACCCGACTCCTGTAAATGCGCTGGCACTCCGATCTTGACTCGCAATAAAGCGAAGAGTTGAAGATGGCAAAATGAATAAACGGGAAATGTAATAGACACTATTTTGTTAAAGATTGTGTTCTTTGCTCCCAATTCTCAATCTTCAACATTCGCACAAGGGACTCTGGGCGTCAGCTCTAGATGGCTCAATAGCGACTCAGTGAGAAATGCTACGAGCTATCAAATAGACATGAGAACAATAACTGAGGTATTTATGAGGTTAGTAAAATATGCCATATTTTGAAGGGACCTGCCTATTAGTCTCTAGAGGCTGAGGCCGCGAGACTCTTGGACATGCTAGATCTCACTGGAACCCCCATCACATCCATCTCCCACTCTTAAAAGGTCCGAATGTCTTTACTTAGAAAGTGAGCCACAGGATTGGGAACGAAAGAATCCTCGAATACTTAGACAATCAGCGCCGGATTGCTTGGCAGGCTGGCCGAGGATGCGGCTTGGCTTGGGCTTTGTGGGTGAGGAGACAGCAGGTGAGTTGACCAAGAACAACAACTCAGGCTCAGTTTTGTCCTTCTCGGGTAGGTATTTGGTAACTCGGCTCATATCTGCCGTTTTCGACGCCAAGAGTTGAGAAGAAGGAAGTTTCCGTAGGTGAGAACCCCGTGACCTCCTGTCAGACGCCTCTGGAGATATCCGTGGCTTACAACAACGGTCTCGCCGAACGTCAGCCCGAAGAGTGGGATGTTGCCAAAAACGTCTTGAACAATGAATTGCTATTGTTATTTGTGAAGTTGTAAACGTTCAAGAGTGGGCAATTGAGTTTGGAACCCCCCGCAAACGACGACCGTTGAGAACTCAACTCAACAGAGGACAGATCATGCATAAAAAGTCCCTCTTCGGTCCCTCTCCTTCTACTTCTCCCCTTCAGCTCCAGATCGTACCAAACACTACTTCAGACTACCACCGAATTTGTACCCGTCGCAACATGCGTATCGTTTACACCGTTCTTGCCCTTTGGGCAACCGTTGCCATCGCCGAACCCCTTTTCAAAGACCGCCATACCACTCTCACCCCTCGCGACCCGGCTGAATGCACAAGCGATGACATTGAAAAGATGGACATCAAATCATGCGTCTGCCCCCTTCGAGCCGAAGGCTGCAAAGACAACCCCTGCAGAGCCTGCGGTCACGATGCTCCCAAGGACGTCAAAGTCTGCGACACGACCTGCACGCAAAGCCAAGTCACCTGTCAAGGCTGCGGCCTCTTCTTCAACTCTCTCTGCCGATGCCTCCAGAATAGAGCCGGGGACTGCAACACCAACCGACCTATCCAAGCCGGCGGGGATGATGTCTGGGCTCTTCTTCCTGGTCATGATAATCTCACCACTACCAACAAGCTGATTTCGGGTATTCTCGATATGAGTAACCAGGAGAACCGCGCATTCGGTGATCAAGGATGGTTCTTTGCTCAGAAGAACTATGATCCATCTGAGGAGGCGTTGGTGCTGAACTCGTGGAGGGCTAGAACTCACGAACAAGTTCATATCCATCGCTGCGCCATCAACGAGACGACTCGAGATGTTTTATCCAACGAAGATACTGTCAAAGTGGGCCAGCTCACTCAAATGAAGAAGGATCCGGATTTGTGGTGCATCACGCGTGAAGGGGGGGATAGCGCCACATCGTTCGCGACTAGTATCGGGCAGTTCTTGGAGGCGAAGCATCAGGGGGTGTGTGATAAGCTTGTTGGGGCGGGAATTCTGAGGGATAACAAAATGAGGACTTGGGCTTGTGCGACGACCAACTCTGCTGGGCCTTTGGGGAAAATTGCAATTTGCAAGCCTTCGACTACAAAGATGCTTTGGGTGCCAGAGTAAGGTGCCGTTGGGGGGACAATAGAGTCTGTGAACCATGTAATCATGAATCATGATTCATTACCCTCCTATTGTAAATCTCTAACTGCAATCCATCCAAATACCAACGGACTGATTGCTATCCAAGTAGCTGAAATGGCAAACGCACTCTGGATATCCTTCTCCTTAATAGACCAAGCAATTCCAAACGCAAGTCCTCCAATGAGAAAGACAACGACTATCACAAAGTAGATTGACCTCCAATGCCAACCCTCTTGGATGTGAATGCCCCAGCCAAGTTGCATACTGTCTTGTAATGTGCTCAATGGCCCTTGTGTCCTTTTTGGCAACTGGTTGAGTATCGTCCGTTGAGGTCCGTGGAATGCATGAGGTTTTAAAAAGTAGTGGGTTAGACGATTTGTACCGATGACGGGAACTTGAGTTGGTTTGACGGTTGGTGATGGTGAACAGTCATATTCGTCATTTTGAACTCTTTCGGGTGGGGGAATGCATATGCAGTCTTTACCACATACTTCCTTGTGGCGGTGGACTTCGGCATACTGACTGTTGTCTGCTTCGAACTGGGAAAAATTAGCATTAGCAGACATCATTGGCCAAGACATACTCGAGTTAGAGAAATTGCGTTGACACTTCTGAAGGTGAGCCATGAACTGATGCCTCGATGTCGAGAAACATTGTCTCGTAGAAACTGAAAGAGTTGTGTGTCATCCTCGACGTTTTGTAGCACATGTTGGTAAAGGCCCGTAAAATGACGACCTCGATCAATACACATCAAGAGATATGGAGTTGTGTTGACAACCGGCTCAGGGATTCGTGAAACGCTATGCATTGGAAGGGTAGTCGCTTCTTCTTTCTTTTGTCTTAGGAACTTGTTGAAGTTATTCCCTGGCATAAATGTTGGCCATGGCCATTTGAGGTTGGGACGACTTGTGGAATCTTGGCTGGAAGGGCTGCCGCTGTGTTGACCCTTGCCGGATGACGAATCGCGATTTTGTAGATTTTGCTGCAAGGCTTGGAGAGACTCGGGACTTGAGCTTGAGAAATCATCGAAAAGCCGTTGTCCGCAGGACTGGTGAATGATCAGCCAAACAGTCAAATGCTGACACAGTCTAACTCACACATGCCCAGTGAATCCGGGCTTGTCCTTTGGGCACCGGGGGTCCAAAAATCGGTATCCCGTTCAAGATGTTGTCAACCAGTTGAGGAAGATTTGGTTGTGGCACTGAGAGTACCGGTTAGCCTGAGGAAACATATGCCAAGTATACTTACCATTCTTCTTCCTGCTGGCAAGAATATCATTCTTCAATGCACTCCACGGGAACCCAGTCCAAGGCTGTTGTACTTCCATCATGGGAGACACCGCCCTTTCTTTGTCTGTTAGTGCCTCAATCCTTAGCAGAGGTGTATTCTCCTGCGACCCCTTCTTCAAGTCAATAAAGATGTGGCACTCCCTGCTCATCACCGTCGAAGGATGATTATCGCCCAAGGTCATGCATTTCGTTTTTCGCAGATAGGATTGCAACCTCTCAGCGTCTTCCCATCGGCGTTGATGCATGTAGACGAAGGATAGCTTGCTCATGAGGTCGAGCGTTTCTAGGTGCTCTTCACCTAGTTTCTCCACGCTTTGGACAACAGCTTGGGCGTACCGCATCGCCAGGTCTTCCCATCTTCCTCTGGATTCGAAATACACCATGAGAGTTTGCATCACAGCCAATTGCGGTGGGCTGGGCTCCAGAGGAAACGCCTCATAGCATCGAAATATGGAAAAAGCATTTAACAGATAGGTGGCAAGAGTTGAATGCGCGATGGGCTGGCCGTACGGATAAGACCGCCAGAACGCTGACATGGCCGTTTCGCCGACTATCAGAGTCCCCCCCTTCTGCAAGTGCAGCTTCTGGATGAACCACTGCATCAGTCTGTGCATCTCCAACTTGCCGTCGGTTCTCTCCAACAGGGCAGAGTTCATTTTGAGCTTCGTCAGTGAAGCGTCAAGTAAGGATGGGTGCAGTGATTCCGCTGTTTGATATTGATTGAGAAAGACCCGTAGGATTCCCTGGTGATGGAAAAAGCTTGAGAATCGAACAAAGTCGATTGCACGATTGCCTTCGCGCTCCAGCTGTTGCAACAAAACGAGACAGGGGACCATGACTTCAAGTGGTCTCCCTAGTCCCCTCGTGAGATCTGGTGTATCTAGTGAATCGCGAAGATTAACCAAGCTAGACCGGGCTCCGTCTAGAAGTCCGATGTATTCCTTGATGTAGATGGAGTTTGTTCTAATAAATGAAGTCGCCAAGGTGATGGCAAGTGGGAAATTGCTGAGCCACCATGAGAGATCATCCACATCCTCTTGAGGATCCGCATAGTGTAGAGAGTTTCGTATCATCTGGTTTGCCTCAGTTTTGTTCAGTGTGTCGACCTCTATCATCGACGCTCCTACGAAAAGTTTGGATTCAGGATTCGTCGTGGTAAAGAGGATAGCCCCGTGACTGCACTTGGGCATGTATGCCGCCATGTCATCTCGTTTCGCGTCGTCCGCATCGGTGAGGCCTGCCATTCTCTTCCCTTGATCTGTCTCGAAGAACGACTCCATGTCGTCAGCGCTGTCGACAACCATGAGCCATGGTGATTTGGCCTTGTTCTCTAGCCACCATGGGACGAGATCTAGAGGGTTGAATCCTATGTCTGATGATCCAGGAATTTCACAATCCTGGGCGATGGAGGCGTATGATTCGTAGAGCTGTTCTATGTTGTTGGCTCGAACCCAGAATATGGATGTATCCGGATGTGTTTCTTTGAGAGAGTAGACATGGCGCAGAGCGATTTGGGTTTTCCTACACGTGTCAGATAATAACATGATACTTTGAGGGGTGTAATACCCAATGCCATGGGGCCCGTGTAAGCAGACTCGTGGTTGCGTTGTCCCCCGTTTCTTAAAGATACCCCGTTTCGGAGGGATAGCGAGTTCTTGTTTGATTTGTTCAAGTATTTCTACTCTTCCAGCGAATCTCGAATTGCGATAGTACGGGACAATAACTTTGACATGTGAGTTGGGGAAAATGACTAAGGGTGTTGCGTACATTCTGATGACACCGTTTTTGCTTGTGGGCGCCATAGGTACACTAGGTACCTGCAGATTGATTTCCAGGTGGAGGGCATCATTAGCAAGTCGTACAAGAGTGTCCCTATCACAAACAGCACAGAAAAGGTCAAGGCAAAAAACATCAGAGAAAAGGTCAAAGAGGCAATAAAGAAGCCGTCAGTCCAGGCTGCTTGTTGGACGGGCTGCACCGCAGAGTGGGAGGAATCCATCTTCAAGGGGTTCTGTCAGGAAAGACGCAATGAAGGGAGACTATGACTTGGGAAGATGGAGAAGCTGTGATGTTTTGAAGTTCAGCTTCGAGCTCAGCCCCCGTTTCAACCCGACTCAGCCACCACCACTCATGGAGGTTTAAGAAGTTAGTCAGCTTTTGCAGACCTCCCTCTGACGAATGATGATGCTCCTCTTGTGATACAGAAAAATAGGCCGTTGGGCCACCCAAAAGGTAGGGGCCTCCATGGCGATAAGGGGGCCTAATTGGCTCTATTCACTGCACGAAAAATTCTTCGTTATTTATTAAATTTATATAATAAGGACCAAAAACACTTTCTGGAAACTTATTATCATAGTAGATGTAGCTAAGGAGATCTCAAGCCGTCTACCCTTCCCATGCCAGCTCGTTAGCTGAGCCAAAGAGCCAAGTCTCCAGCTCGTCTAGACTTTTCAAGTCATTACTTGGTGCCGCATGAGTGACATCCCTATCTGCCCATCCATAAGTGCGCTTCTTGTCCACCAGTGACTCTCCAATCTGACAGGTACTATCGCAATCGATGATGATGGCTTCGTTCTTATTGTTCAGCATGATGTTTGCAGGTGTAATGTCGTTGTGTACAAGTCCAAGAGAGTGAAGATGCAGAAGTGCACTCTCGATGGACTCGAGCCAACGTCTCATCCAAGGTTGGACGAGTGGTCGACCGCTTGCAATAAAGTTGCGTTTACATAGTCGACCTGGATTGACTCGTTGGGAAAGTGTTTCCTCGTATCGCTCAAAGACGAGACCCGAAGCTCGCCCCTGGCTCTCAACGCATCCATGGTAAACAGCCAACGCTGGGTGTGGATGCTGCTTAATCATTTCCCATACTTGAATCTCTTGTTCGATCTGCGACTCTAACTTTGGGTTGGCGAAATCACCGATGGCGGGTTTCTTGACATGAGTTTCATTTGTTGGCAGTGTGATTGTCCAGTGAGGCTGAAGTTTTGGACCTCTACCCGTGGTTTGAACTTGTTGAACGTCGTGGAGCTGAGACAGATCTGATGGGTTTTCCCGTCGGGCCTTGAGATAACCAATGTAGTAGTTTCCGTCTTGCTCAATGGTGAATTTGACGCGGTGAAATTGATTTCTGTTGTCAATCCGCTTGAATGTCTCGTTCCGCTGAAGAATCTGCATGTTGGACATGTTGGGGACAACTCTGGTTTAGGCTGAAAGTTTTGAAGCATGGCAGCGAGGGGGAAGTGCAGAAAGGGAGCGTCACGGCAGATACCACATTTTGCATATCACCGTGAATTGCATATATCGGTTACCCATTTGTTAATATGCATTTCGATATCGATATAAAAAAAAGGCGTGTATAAGATAAGTAACGAGTGACATTGGCCAAGGAGAATTCCGTACTGTCGATCCAAAAAAAAAAAAAAATCATACCCAGCAATGAGGAACTCCTGTGGTTAAGCACAGGCAGTTTTGGTCAGAGTAGGTTGAGCTACTAAGCCGTGATGATCAAAAACAAACGTGAAACTGCGTCCACTCCATGTGTATCACCGCAGGCGTCCCCCCTGGTCGCCTGTGGCTTGGTTTTGGCCAGAGACCCATCATTTCTTCGGGGGTTCGTACTTGACCGAATCCTCGCAATGAGCTTTGCCACAATCCACCGTCTTCGTGGGGGTGTTGAGACATGTGGAACTGAATTCGCACATATCAATGGGAGTAGTGAGGACTCCGCTATGAAGCTGCCCGGTGTAAGTTGAGTGTGTCTCTGGAACATTCTATCAAGAGAAAATATACCTCCATAGCCGGTCACTGGTGTTTAGAGAGTGTTTGGGCTTTGCAAAGGTATCTGATGTCGGAAATGCTAAAGGCCGTGGGACATACTCTTAGGAACACAGCTCTGAACGGGGTATTTATAGAAAAGATTGAAGGCACTGCACAGGCACTCGCCATCTGCACACCATCCATGATAAAACCCCTGAGGCAACATGCACACCTCTATCGCGCAAGGAGGACGCAGACAGTTAGTGTCGTCTATCCAAGGAGCTTAGCCCGGTGCTCAGCTTCAAAACGGAACAAAGACCGAAAAACCAATCGTCATTTGCCCTGGGATTCTCCTTGACAGAAGGCTCTGCTTTGCAGCGGTGGGTCGCCCACTTAACGTAGATAGTTGTATATCTCACTGGCTTGCTAAACATCCATTGCCATGAGACCAGGTTGCAAGGTTAGCCAAGCCGATCCATAACGCGGGGTTGGTTGATAATTAGAACTTGATTGTATGTCACCTCGACGGAAGTTGGGTAGGCCAGATCAAGAAACTGATCCACTCACCGTCAATTAACATTGAAGTGTGATAACAAGCCCGGGGGGCATCCCATCCTGCAGCGGAGGCTTTTGCGCAAAGCCGTTTGCGTAAACGTTGATCCCGTCTTGCGCGAAATATCACGCGCCCGCCATCCTCAACCTATGGTAGACCCTGTAATCATGCATGTCACGAAGTGGTGTGTGCCCTTATTCTGCTGATTTGCCATGGATCAAATAAATAATGGGCTCCTGACGCATGGGCCGAGAAATCACTCAGATCTTTGCGGGTATAAGAAGATTACATCGCGCGATTCGCCAGGCCAAAGACAACGCGCGAACCACAACATCCGTTCCGCGCAAAGAGACATCTCTGTCTCGCAACACCATGCCGGCTAACACAGAAGAGATTTCGCCGAGACACCGTCAGATCCTTCAATCCCTGGCGACTTGTCTTGAAAAGCATCAGAGCAATAGTACCACTGCGCTGCCTGGGTTTGATTCAGCCCTTCGCGCGCCAGCAACCTCGGTCTCAGCCGTCTTCCAAAAGGCTGGGTTCTGGCCATGGCTTGCCTACTGGCTCGCCACGTCCCGTGACGGACAAGTTGAGCGTTCTCTGTCCCAGCTGCCGGACCTTGACTTGCAACTAGTCATTGACAAGTTGACGTCTGTCCAACCCCACGGCCAGCTTCTCGTCCGTGTCCAGGCCGCATTGAACGATTCTAGCCGTGCTCGTTATCGCCGTGGTGAGGCAGCTTCATGTCCATCCTCGCTTCGGACGCTGACTGTCCAGGTCAACTGCAACGCCTCGGCATCGAAATACCCCCCCAGGTCCTACTCGAATCAGACCCTGCCCCTTCCCCCTCAGAGCCACCTGGTTCTTCTCCATCCCTCGAACCACACCGTCCTACCCTAGCATCCGAACTCGAGATCATTCCCTCGCTCCACGAAGCCAATGCGCCTAAACGTCGACGCGTCGAACCCTCGCACCAAGACACATATCAAGCATTGGGCACCGTCGAGAACACGGCTGCAAGCCCCATGATTCCAGATGCTGGGGAGCCAGAACAGGTCTCGGACATCACGCTTGCGAGACATGAGGCCATCTGCCAACTCCCAGTCTTCAAACCAGTGTGGGGGTTTGAAACGGCCTATCCAGAAGCCAAACACATTCCTTTGGTTCTGGGACAATACCTCTGCAGGATAACCTCCAGGAGCGACACCCAAGCTTGCCTCATGGTATCGATCCCCAAGGACCCTTCCCAAGACGGTCGACTTGTTCTCGATATAAGGGCTGAAGAGGTGGAGCTTTTGACTGCAAAGCTTTTTCAAGTACGCATACGAACTCGAAACCACCGAAGGTCTATCGAATTCGAGAGCGGCGCGACCATGAAGATTCCGGATTGTGCAGCGCTCAGCGAGTCCGATACGTCTACATGGCATGACCTTTTCGGCGCGCAGGTCGCCGAAGCTATGATGTACTCTGGGATGCGTTTCCGGGAGATTTCCATCGGCGAAGTGCTGTCCGATTGCTCTTCAGTACAGATACCTGCTGGAGCCGAGTGCCCTGCGCGACTGTGTTTAGTTATGGATACCAAGAGACTGGCAAGTATACTTCGCAAACTCTGGCCGGTCTGAGACCCTCCATTCGATCGGCCTTACTTGTATTCCCTGATGTTTGGTCCGCTTATGTAAACCAAGTGACCTTCTTCTACCTTCCATTGCCCTGTCCTCCTCATTCTTCTTGACCAAGCATGATCTGGATCCCCAGGCGCTCTGTAGTATACATCAGAGTCCTTCCAAAATATTCTACGCCCGGGTTCAAAGACACCACCGATCGGCAGCGGTGTGGCTTTCTCCCACATGTGCTCATCCAGCTCGTCGCTGGGATCGGAACCCTGGTCATGATTAGCATGACGAGATGGACGCAGATGGGCGGCACACTTGCCATCTCGGCCGACGGGAGGTTGCGATTTATTCTTGCTCAAAGGATCCCAAAATTTGCCTACTATGCTTGAGGCTTATCTGATGGGGAGGAAGTGCCAATGCGGCAGCAGATGATGCTTCCACCAATATGCCTCGCCAGCGTCCCAACGAGGGCTCGTTGAAGCCTAACGAACGTGTGGATGGGATGACCAATTCTGGTAGTCAGGTCGCTATGGGTCCCTCTGATGCAAACCGACTCACATTCCCGAGGCTCATGCAAGAACAAGGATGGGGTGGTTCAGTGTGGAGGGGTCAAGGAGAACTGACCTGACCAGACTAGCAGTGTTGATGCCTGAGGCAACCACTATTCGCGCGTATCTCTACTGAGCTCCAATCGCGCGATTCAACGTTGTGCGGTGGCTTACCCTGGTCCTCCCTCTGCCCTACGTGACCTCGGCCATCTTGGAAGCCAAGAGCGAAGTGCAACGAAGATGCTTATCCAGGGGCAATCATTCCCCATCCGAGACTTGTCTGGATTGCGATCAATTCCGTAGCCTTGATAATTCGAACTGGAGCGGGACTGAGTTTCTGAGCAAGAGTTTTCACCTCGCCTTTCTTGTCTCTTGAATGTGACAGGATAGAAACCAGCTGCCACTGCCACTGAGCCAGTACAGTATAATAGTTAGTCATTTAATGAACCAGAGGCCTAAAAAGAGCCTCTGGTGTTTGCCCGTTGGCATCAATAGAACGTGCGGGGAATGCGGAGATGCCGGGGAAGGCTTGGAGTCTAATAAAAGGGCGCATCCCCGGATTTTCACACTTGCCTAGGCTCTAGTTCCTGGTTGTCTCAGTCACTGTCGAAATGCCCGTCTCAACCGGTCGTCGTATGCCTCTCAGTTGCGAACCCTGTCGGGAACGCAAGATCAAGTGTCCTCGAAACATCAATCGAGGGAGAGGACCTTGCGAAACTTGTGTTCGTCGAGGGATTCCTTCTTCAGAATGTGTTTATCTTCGGGATCAATGGCCTAGACGACACACTCAGCCAGCTGCCGGGGCTATTGATAACTCGGAGCTCGTTGCGAGGATTGATAGGTTGGAGGAGTTGCTACGACAGAGTGTCTCTAATTCGACGAGTCAGCAACCTCAGGAGTCTGTATCGAATCTTCCTTCGCCTGAATCGACTTTACCTCAATCCACGGGCTCGTTTACTGGGCGCAATGAGGTGTCGCCGCTCAAGGGCGTTTCTTCAAGTTCGATTACGCCGCCGAGTGGGATCATTATACGATACGAGTCTGGACACGAAAAGTTTGAGCCATCATCTTCACGATGGTCTTCAATTCTTCGGGACAATCCTAATGTCAATGGCATCAAGACGGATCTTGACGGGAGTGACGTTGGGTCAATGCCATTCACGACCTGCACTACCACGATTGCAGAGCTTCTTGAGCTATTGCCGCCCACTTCGCACTGCGATGAGCTTAAGAGGACTTATTTTGACGTGTTTTCGCCTGTATGTTTTCCCTTTTACTCGTATTGCAATTGCTGATGGTCCAGCTCTTTCACATCCTGCATGACCCAACATTCGAGGCCGATTATCGTCGTTTCCAGTCGGACCCCGAGCAAGTGTCTCTCTCATGGCTTGCGCTTCTCTTTGTTATCTTGAGCATCGCTGTCATCGCATTGCCAGAAGACAGCCCTCTTCTTCGTGAGCTCGGCCGTCGCAACTCGGCACTTGAGAATACGTCTCTGCTGAGCAGTCGATATCGAGGAGCGGCGATGAGATGTCTTGAGGCCGATCACTACCTCTGGCGACATAATCTCAATACCCTACAAGCTGTCGTTCTTCTCATCTACGGCATTAACCACACTCATGGCCAGTCCTGGGCTCTACTTGGCACAGCACGCAACATTGCCTTGGCTCTCGGCTGTCACATCGACCCTACCATCTTTGGGATGGATCGGATACGAGTCGAGGAGCGCCGAAGGTGCTGGGCTGGACTCAACATGCTCTACACCATACAAAACACTACCCTGGGAAACCTAGACTCAACATTCACGCCTTCAAGCGTCAAGGCTCCCTTGGACGTCAACGACGATGAGCTTGTCGCTGGATTCGAAGTGCCAATGTCACGGAACGGACCGACGCAAATGTCATATCTCTTGCTCAAATTCGATCTCTATGGCCTTTGTACCCGCATCTGTAGCGAAGTCTTTGGGTCGTTGCGTGCACCTTCTTACGACGCCATCCAAGCGCTCGACTCTGAGATTTCTGCCTTGCAAGAGGTCCTCAACTACAAGTATCTGTTCGATACGACACTTCCTGTTCATCACGCTGTTCAATTGAATATTCTCTTTGGGTACTCTCATCAACTCACCCTTCTCTTGCATAGACCGATTCTTCGACAGAGAACGGCGGATATGCGGTATACCAAGGAGAATCTGCTCATGTCGCAGCGGAAGTGTATCGAGAGCTCCCAGGCATTGCTCAGTATACATCGAACGCTATACGAAGACGCAATGTTCCGTCCATACCAGTGGTATAACCGTGGCTTAGGCAGCTTCCACGCATTCCATGCTACCGTGTGCTTGGCTCATATCTGTACCAGTGGAATGAGCGTCGACGCATCCACGAAAGATGCTTTGCGTCGAGAACTTCAGGGGTCACTCGAGATATTTGAGCAGATGGCGAAAACAGGAATGAGTGCTGTTTGTCAAAAGGCCGCACCCGTTCTGAAGAAGTTGCTGTATGTGCCTCAGTTGACCACGTTTCTTAAGCTGACAGAGACCAGCGGCATGATTACACCCCAAGAGAGTCAGCATCCGGCCCCTTCAATGGCACCTGACAGTCCTGCTCATCAAACCGCGGTGAATTCTCATCAATCAGGGCTCGAGTTTCTTGAAGAGCCCATCGATAATTTGGCACCGCAACAATGGCTTTCACCTTCAACGATGGGTTGGGAGGAATGGGAGACGTTCTTGGAGAACAATTCTATTGCGAATGTACTCTAGTCTATCGAAATGCATCGCAATCTTAGTCTATCGAGCCACACTGGACTTTGTCTACGCCTCAGACTGGCCAACCTTAAGCATCTAGACCAGGACATTTCTCAGATGTCACTTCAGTAATCTCCTTGTACTTGGGAGGGTCAGTCCAGATAATGTCAAATCTGTCACTAGGATAATTGTCCACATCATCGGCACCCAACTCCTTGGCGAGGTTATTGAGTCGTTTATGCTCCCAGCTAAATGTGTTAGTCAAGCTCTACCACAGAGGTAAAAAGACTTACCAAATGAGAATGTTTCCGCTGCCCTCGTAATTCTTGACAAAGTCCTTGACACATTCGCTGTCGTCTCGATCACACGAAGTATCCACGGTAAGACCAAGATCTTGAGCCAAAGGTAGGACAGTGTCGTACGGGCGCTTCCTGGCACCACCTACATGCCATTAGCTCGTATCTCCTAATTCATTGCAAGTAACGTACTGGACTTGTAGGTTTGTGCCATGATGTGACCAATGTTGTACTGTGAGCTCGCTCCAAAGACGCTCCTCAAACACTGAGCTCGCTGCTGACCCTCTGCATTCAATCCATTGCCTTCCTCTGGCTTTTCACCATGTCGGATAAAGTAAACGGTAGGTGAGGCCGTCACAAGGGAGGCGAAGAATAGAATGGCGGTGAGCTTCATCTTGAGTGAATGCCACGACTCCAGAGACAAAAACCGTGTCTTACAGAGAAATTTGAGACAGCTTATATATCTTGCTGCATCAACATAAGTCGGTTGTGACGGCAATGTAGTGCTTCCTCAGCTATGCATATCACTTCCCGATTAAGGTGACGATGTCTCAATAATAGCGACAAGATCTTAGCACGTGTGGATTAGAAACAGATTTATTTGCCCTCTTACACCGCATGCCGTTTGCCCTTTATAGCCTTCCGTTTTGGTGACCGAGCATGGGGCTCGCTAGCTAAGTTCACGGCTGCAGCGGCGTCTGTGCATAATATGTAGACAAAAAGTAGGTTTCACAAGGTAACGTTGTTGGAGAGTTTATTATTGTAGAGTGCCTGGACATCCTCTAAAAGAGTGTAGCAGTCATAATAGAGTTATCCACGCACGGCGAAACCTTGGCGAATGCTTGTCTGATAGGCTGCAACGGAGATGGTATTAACCTTCTACAGCGGCAATGGAAGGTTAAATAATGGAAAGGGAAATCCCGAGTACAGGGGGCTTATGCTTCCTTGTACAGAGGAAAGGTTGGGACCTCAAAGGGAGTTGTTCCTCCAGCGTAGAGCCCTGCGCAACCAGCCCAGTCTAGAAGCGTTAGTGTAATGCCATAAAAATAGCGAGGGACTTACAACTAAGAATGGCAACCAAGTATCCAAAGGCGTAACCGGCATTGAGAACAGCGGTGCTTTGAACCATGTTTCCAGTTGCGAGAAGAATGAGGCAAACATCAAGTGCCACGAGATCGAGGAAGAGAACCCAAGAACTTCGAATGGCTGCAAGTGTGTAAATGACACTCAAGATGAACCATGCCCAAAGATATAGCGCGATGGACTGTTGAAAATCCGGGCTCAGGTTGCCTTCAGAGTCCATGTAAGCAGCAATAATACCAGAGCCAGGTAGATAAATCATGCTATATGAGATGTTAAAGGCACCATAAGACATGAAAACTGCAGTTCCAAAGGTGTTTCCGGCGACGAATTCCATGATGCCGACGAGGTATTGGCAGATTCCGCCAAAGAAGATGAGGACTGAGATCATGACATTGGGGGTTTGGATTCCACGAGCGTGGACGCCAAAGCTCGAGATGAGAAAGATGCCTGACAAGTTAGATATTGTGTCAAAGTCAAGACTTGTTCTTACCTGTTGCAAAGGACAATAGACCCAGAGGTGAAGGGTTGGCAAAGCGTCGATGGACCACTGGGAGAGACGGCTGGGTGCGGTCTTCAACATGGCCTCCCTCTGTGAGGGTCTGACGGAGCTTGTTGTCGTCTGAAGACATGATGATTTATTGCAACAAGTATAGTAAGAATATTATGAACTGCGTTGAAACTACAACATCTGCTTCACCCGGCTAATAAATATTCGTCAACACCACTGAACTAGCCTTCTTGAGCCACCAAGACCTCAATCAACCCCCTAGAACGCCATGATTGTCCTCCCCCAGCTGAATGCCCTCCTCAAACACACCCGATTCATGAACCATCATGTGCTCATTTCCATCCCCGCTGTCGCCATTCCCGCCCCGCCATCTCCGCCATCTCCGTCTTCCCCGCAAACCCACCACACGGCGAAATCTCCCGAAGCCCGAGACAACAAACTACGACTTGCAGATCGGAAATTGAAGACTGTTTATTTGAGCCATCCTGCACCCGCTAGAACTCTCCAGTAATCTTCAAGACATCGACACTATGGGCTCCGTCACTCCTCTCGCTCAGTATGCGGCTTTTAGCTATCCCGACACGGGACTTGTTCGTATCGGACACTATGACATTGCCAAGGGCACCATTCAGCCTTTGAGCTTTTTGTCTGGTACGCCTGTGACGAGTCTCTACGAGGCGATCGCCGCAGGTTTGTCTCAGATTATCGCCGACGGTGAACTCGTATCTGCCAAGGACGTCAAGGTTCTCCCGCCGATTTCCGGCCGAGACATTCTCGCCGTGGGCAAGAATTACATGGAACACGCAAAGGAGTTTAACAGCTCTGGATTCGACAGCTCTGACAAGACGGATCGGCCTAGTCATCCTGTCATCTTTACCAAGAGGGCTACGTCGATTATTGCGGATGGAGAAGAGATTCTACCTCATGCTGAGTTTTCTTCAACTATCGACTATGAGGGAGAGATTGGTGTTATTATTGGAAAGGCGGGATATCGGGTTGCAGAGACTGATGCGTGGGAGTATGTTTGGGGGTACACTATTATCAATGATATGACTGCTCGTGAGCGTCAACGCGACCATAAGCAATTTTTCATTGGAAAGTCTCCCGATACTTTCTGTCCTATTGTAAGTTTTCTTTCACATGAAACGGGGTTTCCTTTGCTAACAGCTTAGGGCCCTATTGCTGTCCCCAAAGAGTTTCTACCTTCGACTTTGAAGGTTGAGACCAAAGTCAATGGAGAGCTCAGACAAAGTGCCACCACCGAGGAGCTCATCTTTTCTATTCCTACCCTGATCAAGACCATCTCTGAGGGCCAGACCTTGCAGCCTGGAGATGTTATTGCCACTGGAACTGTAAGAATCCTCCCCCATGGTGCTTATTCTTGACTAACAGTGTTAGCCTGCTGGTGTTGGCATTGGCAAGAAACCTCCGGTTTACCTCCAGCCTGGAGATGAAGTTGCCGTCTCAGTTACTGGACTTGGAACGCTCACCAACAAGATTGCCTCTCCCGAGACTGTCAACCCTACCGTTCAGCAGGTCACCTCTAACCTGCCTTTCCAAGTCACAAACTCAGCCAAAACTCTTAGTGCCGGCATAGGGCTTACTCAGTTGAACGGCAAGTCGCTTCACTACCAAAAGATTGGATCTGGAAGCAACAATATCGTCTTTGTGCATGGTCTCGGAGGCAGTCTGGATTACTGGACGCCCTTGATTTCGCGGCTTTCCCTCGCCGAGGAAAACACCCTTCACCTGTTTGACCTTGAGGGTCATGGTCTCAGCACGACTCATCCGTTGAGCACTCTGAGCCTTGACTCTTTTGCCTCCGACATCAAGTCCATCTTTGATGTCGCAGGCGTCACCACTTCAGCACCGGCAACTTTGTTTGCACACTCGCTTGGATGTCTAGCGTCCCTCAAGTTTACTATCGACAACCCTGGTCTCGTTAGCAAGCTTGTTCTCATCGGACCCCCTCCTTCTCCTCTGCCAGAAGCTGCTTCAAAGGGCGCTTATGCTCGGGCTGCGCTAGTGAGAAGCAAGGGCATCCGAGCTGTTGTTGACGCCGTTGTCGACGCTGGAACCTCAGCTCACTCCAAGAAGGCAAACCCAACTGCCATTACCGCAGTTAGACTGAGTCTTCTTGGCCAGGACCCTGAATCCTACGCCAAGGCGACATGGGCTCTTGCTGGAGCTACTCAAAAGCTCAACGTCGAAGCCATTGAGGCCAAGACCTTGATCGTTACTGGCGAGGAAGACAAGGTGTCGCCGCCCGCACTGGTCGAACAGTACGTGGAGCGGATTAAGGATGCTAAGGCTGTCGTGTTGAAGAATGTTGGCCACTGGCATGTATTTGAAGATGTTGATGGCGTTGCGGAGGCTGTAGGAGAGTTTTTGAAGTGATCATAGAATACCTGGACTGGAAACTGGAACTCAATAGACTGGCTATGAATCATGCTTTTCTCATATCTACAGACTTGTCGTGAGCGTAATCTTTCTGGGTTGCTTTAATTCTTCATAAAGTCCCCCTTGAATCCTTTCCACTCTTCTGGATCTCAGCGCTTCAGCGATGGTATTCACAGCGCGTTGACTGCGGTGAAAATAGTTTCTGTTCGACTTCATCCCACCAAACCTCATTCTCTTTATATCTCTAATTCATTCCTCTACACAATTTTCTGAATGGAACCTTTGTTCAGTCATCACCCCACAGCTTTCTCAATCCAACAAACCTAGGCGGCTCCTTAAACTTGTTCTCTATCCCCGTAGTCCGTCCTATCCGAAGAGGCTTTCCAAACTTCTCCAAGTCCTTTTCCCCATGGAATCTCCAAAATTGCCAACTGCAATTCCCACTTCGAAAGGACTCTAGCACTCGAGATCCTCCAGGGTGCTTCTCCACAAAGTCTGTGCAGTCGTAGACAATGTCATCAATGGCAACCCATAGCAGGTCGGCTTTGCCAGCGGCGATGACGACTGATGCGTCGATGAAAGGCAAATCGTCGTTTGAAGTCTCTATTGACACTTGTTTGAATGATTTGGGGTCGTTTGTGTCTTCGACAAAGTGGACGGGTGGTGTGTCTTTGGTGTTGCGCCAGTCGATTTGAACGGCAATGAGATTGTCCCGCGTGCCTGGGAGAGACTTTCGGTTCATCCAGCCCATGATGAGATTAGATCTAAGATGAAGATTACAGAAATTGTTCCCGAGGAATGGTCTCGAACCTCAATATCTTTGGCTGGATTCCCCTCATCACTAGCCGCGGAGATGGCGGAGCGGGTCATTTGAACTACCGCGGATCGGCTCGACGCATCGGCAGGCATATCACCGAATGTCCTTGTGTCTCACGGGGTGGGTGCAGGAATCTCTTTCTCCGTGGAGAATTATATCACTGTTTCAGCTTCCCAACTGCCTGGTACTCACTCTACGATCATACCCTGCCAACCAGGCTTAAAGCTTAATCTCAAACGCAATTACGGACAATACAAAGGGCCCGGGACCCCGAGAGGAACCATTTAAATGGCCTCGCGTTCAAACAATGCAATAACTTTGACTCTGTTCATAATCTCATACGTAAACCAGTCATGGCCGACTTTAGCCCTCTATATTACTTGTACCTCAAGATTGTCATTACTTTCTCACGATGGTCAGCATATCCATTTATGCGATCCCTGTTCAAAGCACCAAATAGCACAAGGACTCTCATTCAGATCCCCTCCCGTGACCCGACTCGTTCCATCAAGGCGTGGATTCATCATCCGCCTAACCACAGCGGAAATACACCTGGACTGCTTATCAACTGGCATGGCAGTGGATTCATTCTGCCCAGCTTGGGGATGGATCACGAGTTTTGTGACAGGATGGCGCACGAAGCTGGGGTGGTAGTTCTAGACGCCGATTATCGTAAAGCACCAGAACACCCATACCCGGCTGCTATGGAAGATGTGGAGGACGTGCTTAAATGGGTTGAGGGTCAGCCTGAGCGTTTTGATCCAAGTCGCATAGCGGTGTCTGGTTTTAGCGCTGGCGGCAACTTGGCCTTGGTTGCTGCATCTGAGCTCAGGGCACAATTCAAGGGCATCAACATCAGGGCGGTCTACGCATTCTATCCTCTCGTGGACCTTGACCGAGACCCAAAGCTAAAGAAAGTCCCCAACCCGATCAACCCATTCCCCCTTTTCTCCCTGCGCTTGTTTGCCACATGCTATATGCCCAGAGCAGGGGAACGTAAAAACCCCAGGGTATCGCCTACGTTTGCCGACCCTGCCCTCTTTCCTGACAGGACTATTATCATTACCTGTAGTGCTGATAATCTATCGCCTGAGGCCGAGGAGATGGGGGAGAAGCTGAGGGCTGGTGGCGCGAATGTTGAGGTTGTCCAGCTAGAGAATGCGCCGCATGGGTTCGACAAGGTGGTTAAACCAGGATCAGATGCATTCAAGCAGAGAGAGATGACATATTTAAAAGTAGCTGAAGATCTTAGAAGGCCCTGAGGGGTGAGACGACGCCCTTGATGGTGCAGATATCGATGAATGGGGATGTTGATGACCTGTGACATCCCCGCATAAAGATCCGTTGCACGACCGGAAGAGAGAATATGAATAGAAAGGGGGCAGATATAAGGCGATCCTTGAAAACCCTAGCACAGTATCCGGCATAAGATCTACCGGATCTATACCCTGGATAGCTAAGTCTGTCCTTATGAAATCTGACAATGCGTCGGGCCATCGGGGTTGTGAAGGGTCCGCGATACCGGATTCTTCGGCTATCACGATATTAGCCCGCTCTGCCACCAATCTAATTTAAGTTTACGCGTACTTCTGACGTAGTTATCTACGTATATGTCCCCTCGACTTTTCTGCTCAAAATTCCCGCGTTTCGACAGAGAAAGATGGACTAGAGCTGGCCTGTAAACCCCGTTTTATCTACCAACCCCTATTGCAGACCTAGACGTCTATTTACCTTTATTATTATTACTGCTATTACTAAGTCTGTTTCAAGCACGGAGATATCCGGGTCCTGCTCTTGTCGTCCCTCTTTAATCTTCACAGAGACGCGTCAATAAAATCATCACCCAGCGATGGCCAGCACCGACCCCCCAAGTTTCCCAAGACCCTTGTCGTGCGTTTTATGCCAGGATAGAAAGATCAAGTGTGATCGCAGGTTACCCTGCTTCAACTGTGTCAAGGTAAGGAGCAAAACCCTCCAAGGACACGCACTACCGTGTCACCATCCTGACCACTCTTCAACCCCGTTGCCTTTTTTAGACATTTTCAACTGCAAGATTATGCACAGAGTCTGATTGTTCAACTATAGGCAAAGGTTGAATGCATGCCAGGCAAACAGGCACCACCTCGTAAGCGCCGGCGGATGGCTGATCAGCTTTTCGACAAGTTGGCGCATTTCGAGCAGCAACTGGACCGGTTTATCGCCTCTGATCCAACCTTATTGACTAATGTTTCTGCATCTCTCGCCCAAGACTCCCCCCGAGTGGACACACCCTCGCCGCTGTCCCAATCACTATCGAAACCAGCAGGGAAGTTGGTCCAAAGTGAAGATGGCGCACGATACATGGACAGCCATGTAGGGGCAGCTATCCATGAAGAGGTAGACCATCCCTCATCGCTGTACAACTGAATCTTTCCTAATACGCGGTGCAGCTTCGGGCCATTAGAGCTATGCTTGAAACCGATGCGAGCCTGGGTGAAGAAACACCACCCCCTTCAGATGATCTCTATGCAACCGGATTCCTGACGGGCTCCCTTGCCTCTTTTCAACCAGACACAGTCCAGGCCTTTACTCTTTGGCAGCTATTCTTGGACCGAGTAAACCCTTTGACCAAAGTCATCCATACCCCGTCTGTGCAGCCCTACATAACAGAGGAAGCATCCAGTATTGGAGCTATCCCCCTCAACTACCAAGCTCTACGCTTCGCCATCTTTACTCTAGCTTCCGTATCAATGTCGGAATCGGAATCGCAACAAAAGATAGGGTGCTCGCGTCAAGATGCCATCAGAGACTACACACAAGGCACCGAAATAGCCTTGAGGGAATTGAACGTCATGAAGAACTTTGATATGGTGGCATTGCAGGCTTTGGTTCTGTACTTGGTAAGATATCACTTACGCATAATCCCTGGTTACTTGGACTCATGGTATCTAGCTCTCTCTTCGAAATCGCCACGGCAAGGATACGTCCTGGATTCTAACCGGCACCGCTCTTCGAATGGCCATAAAGATGGGCTACCATCGGGACGGTGAACTCCTAGGCCTATCTCCGTTTGAGACGGAGATGCGAAGGCGTATATGGTGGCACATTATGCTACAAGATGTCATCCATACCTTGACCTCCGCCTTGAGCTGCTCTGAGATCCCCGTCAGCTGGGATTGTAAAATGCCTCAGAATCTGAATGATGCCGACTTATTCCCCGGATCCGTCGACCCTTTAAAACCTCGCGAAACCCCTACAGAGATGGCTTTTTGTCTGATCGGTTACCAACTTGCCAAGTCTATTCTCTCTCTAGAATGTCTCCGTGGCACAGCAGGGTTTGAGATTGCTACAATCTGGAACACTGAAGATGTTGCGGGGAATCCTGTAGCCTCTTCAATTGTTCAGAGATTCATGGAGGATCTTGACGCCCTAGACCAGGCTGTGTTGGATATTGAACGCCGATATGTGTTTGCATCCGCTGGAATGCTTCATGTCGCAGCTCTAGGTCTACGACGGCTCCTGGTAAGCAAAGGCCGAGAGATGATAATCCCGATGATGGAGCAGCCCGAATGGGGGACCGAGATTTTTACCGTCCAGGATAACCTCTTCAAGATTCTCATCATCAAGAATGAAATGATTGCTGGGTTTAATGAAGCAATGGACTCGGCAGGTTTTCTCTGGTATGCCAGGTTCCAGTTCCAAAGAGGCAGCTTTGCTGTCATGACGTCGAGGCTTCAGCAGAAACCACTCGGATGCCTTGCGGATAGAGCCTGGCGTGTCGTTGAGGCGGTATACAAGTTTCACACAGAGCTTTTCGACATGAGTGATAGACCCTCGATGGCACAAGCATACATTACTCTCAAATCATGGCAAGCTCGACGGGAGGCGACTGGTTCCTCGCAGACACCGGATTATATCAACCAGCTCCAGTTATGCTGGGATTGCTTTAACCTCCCCATCTCGAACCTAGATCTGACGACGCCACAAACTGGCGACTTGAACCAACTGTCTGGGGATAACTTGGAGACGAACTGGACATTGCTGGGAAATTTGGATCCTGGTTTGAATCTTGATCTGGCTATGCTGCTCGGGGACGAAGGCGGGATGGATATAAACTCGAACGGATGGGCTTGAGTGCTGCATGTCTGAGCGACATGGGACATGGGGATAGCAAAATAGATATTAGGGGCTTGGTGGAAATAAAAAGCATCTTTTTGCCTTGTTGAGTATATTTGCTGTGAACTTCTAGGTCCTTGAACTGGATGCATTCACCACACACCACCACGGGACCTCTGGACTCACTTTGGTTTCAATACTTGCTAAGCTGTTTATATCGAATGCGATGCTTATGATTGCAAGAACGACAACAAACCTAGCACCTCAGTACAACTCCCTAAATCTAGATTAGTCTAAACGGCCTTGCTGCCAAGTCCCTCTCCTCTGCCGGGTTCCCCTCATCACTAGTCGCGGAGATGACGGGGCGTCGATCCCCCGCTCTCCAAGACGGAGAAGGCGGCGATGAGCGGACATGACATGTCTCGGAACTTTGCCATGGCGTGCCAGGTGATTCAAGCCACGAAGCGGAGGTGTCGGCAGACGGGACGGGCTGGCCAACCATCCAGGTCTACATAACTACGCTTCCCCACGGGGAACTTGGATCCACTCTAGCACCGACAACTCAGAGTTTGAGCATTTACAATGACCAAGGACGAAATTACAAAGATTTCATGGCCTCAGGGCGCTCATGATTCATGGGGAACAGAGCCGATTCATGCTCAAAAGGTTCCCAGGAACGTCGAGTTTATCAACAACTTGAAGTTGGACAAGAGGCTTCAACCGAAGGAGTATCATATCGACGGTACTCATCAAAGATCAAACATTCTGTTTACAAATGTCAATATTCTTGATTCAACGGGCCGAGAGCCGTACACTGGCGATGTGCTGATCGAGGGTGAGTTCTTTGTTGGCCTTCACATGGGTGGCATTAACGAGAGTAGGCGAAAAGATTACTGCGGTTGGTCAGATTCCAAACAAGGCTGAGCTCGAGCGAGATCCTCTTGTTCGAGTTTTCGAGGGTCGAGGGAGGACACTCATGTCAGGTCTTGGAGATGGTCATACACACTTTACCTGGAATGGTGGTGACCTCAACCGTCTGGGCGAGCTCGATGTTGAGGAGCATGTTCTCTTGACTATCAAGAGCGCTCAGTGTTTCCTGGACTCCGGATACACCATGTATGTTCTATGCTGCACCGTCGTTTCGTTGCTAACTATTCAGGTGCTTCGGAGCGGCTGCAGCGAAGGATCGACTCGATGTGGTTGTTCGAGATGCCATCAATGCGGGAGACATTCCGGGACCTCGTTATCTGGCCAACGCACGAGAAATTGCCAAGCCAGAAGGTGAATTAGTAGCTGGGATCACACGGTTCGCCGATGGTCCACAAGGCAAGTTATCTATCCTCTTGATGAATATTACTGACGGTATAGAAATGCGCGATGCCATCAAGTACAACATCGAAACCATCGGCGTCGACAACGTCAAACTCAGCATCTCGGGCGAAGAAATTACCGAAATTCGATCCGCTCAAGACTGCTACTTTTCGGATGAAGAGATTATTGCGTGTGTGGATGAGGCTCACAAGCGAGGGAAGCGAGTCTGCGCACACGCCAGAGCCAGGGATTCAGTCAAGATGTGTGTCAAGCACGGAGTGGATGTGATTTACCACGGTTCTTACGTGGACGATGAAGGTATACATGCCGTCTGTATTGATGACCTAGCTAACCAAGCAGGCATGAACATGCTTGAGCGAGACAAGGACAAGAACATTGTCGTGCCGGCAATCAACTGGCTCTACGCTACAACCTACGAAGCCGATGCGTTTGGATACACGTACGAAGCAGCGGAGAAGGCTGGATATAAGCGAGAACTCGATATTGCGGTTGCAGGGTTGCGTGAGATGCACCGACGAGGGATCGTCGTATTGCCAGGGGGGTAAGTGATCGATACCACCTACATTATTCAGAACTAATCGAGATAGGGACTATGGTTTTGCGTGGACACCGCATGGAACGTATGCTCGCGATCTTGAACATTTTGTCAAGATGTTAGGATTTACCCCTCATGAGAGTATCATTGCTGCGACTGCAGGCGTTGCAGCTCTCATGATGAGAGGTCACGAGCTTGGAAAGATTCAGCCTGGATACTACGCCGACTGCATCCTCGTAGACGGAGACCCTCTGGAAGATATCTCGATACTTCAAGACCACGATAAACTCAATGTCATAATCATGAACGGACGGGTGCACAAGGCTGGAAGGAAAGAGTACATCAGGGACATGTCGGGGTCTTTATCTACGGGCATCCCTCGTCACTTGACGGAGGATTTTCCTGAGAAGAGACCTGCAATGCAAAAATCGTACTAGGATTAGTAGCTTGGTCTCGGGGATAGATTTCCGAATGCATACAAAGAACAATACAAGGATGTCGTTCCAGAACATGACCCCGGATTAATCCCCTTCACATGCTGACCTTGCTGCACCGACGAGAAGGTGTAGTTCGCCGAACTTTTTGCGATAAAGACTCATTGCTCTCCAAAGTTGGAATGGCGTCGCCCAGCTGAGGAATAGCGTCATATTCAATGGCTAGTCTGTGACCTTCAGTGACATGCTCGTAATGATGTAGTCGTACGTTACCACGAGTCAGCGATCGAAATCCTCGTTAATCAAGCCACAGTTTTACAAGCAAAAGCAATTCTGAAAATCTCTCGTACCGACAACTTGGGAGACTTTCCAAGGGTTTATATCCTTTTTTTACTCCCTTCAACGTTGCTATCCCCCATCTCGCGCATCCACCACGTGGAGCCCCTAGCGTTCATGTCTCCTCTCGGCGGAATTGCCCAACGCGTGCCTGTCAGCGAACCGTTACCAGGTCATCCTTCAGGTGAAATCCTTTCATTATTCGTTTAGCACGGCCGCCGATGCCCAGATTTTGAATGAGATCAAATTTCCACAAAAAGATGAACAAGGTTCGTACTTTGGCCAGTAGTTTAATCCGGTTCGGTTGCGAGGTGACGCGGAAAAGCTTCAGACGGGTGTTTCCAGATTATGATCCGATGGAGACGATCATTACTCGACCTGGTAATTCGAGAGTACAGTAATTAGAGCAGTCCCCTCATTCTTTGCATCTTGTGGAGTCATTGTCTAGGGCTGACGAATTCTGGAAGATGTTGGCTTCAGGGGCAGCCCGTGTTATCGAAGGTGAGGGTGGGGAATGATCCACAGAGTTGACTCCAGGGGGTTCAAGATGGATCTTTTCTCGAGTCAAGCGTCGAAGGGGGATTCTTCCGTAGTGCTTCCGGGTTGAAGCGACGGTTGAATTTGTTCCAGGCGAGTGAGTTTTCGGTTCCCAGAGTGGATTGAGTCAAGCCAGTGGCTTCGGGGAGTGTGTCTTTTCAGGTAATACCTTCGTCCATGGATCATGTTCTAGACGTTTAGATGAAACTGGGGAATCAAAAGAAAACATACAAACCCCAGTTCCATCATGCAAGTCTCACGTGGTAATCACATAACCTGTCATCTATCACCCAACATGAGATCGTGCGCAACATTCAGCTGACAACAACCAACATGAGACTTTTTACGTCTGGCACCTTGCGCGCGCATCTTCTCTTCTCTTCTGACATCGGGTAAAACGGTGCCGGCTTGGTATCTTAGCCCTGGCCTAGCTTCCCTCTAGTTCCTGAACAATGCCACCCTTGCAACGGTCCAAAACGCCCATGTCCTCGTCCCATCTTGACTGGTGGATTCCCATGCCCGGATCTCTCCCGGCTCCAGAGCGGCGGGTCGGTCTTCGCTTACAGATTTCACCCTGGAACTCGCCCGGTCCAGGGGTCGCTCAGTATATATCCTTCTCAGACACGCGGGTCTTTCCCCCAGGTTGATCTTCGTCCAGTCTTTTGTCGATCGTCATGAAGTGGACATTACCTCTACTTGCGGCTTTCATGCCGTGCTGGCTCGCAGCCGCCGCCGCCAGCAGCAGTCTCACAACGAAAGAACTCCTGGCTGAACTACCCCAGTGCGCTGTAAGCCTTTCCCGTCTTTGGTCTGACGCCTCGCGCGGTCGCGCTAATCTGCCAAGTAGGGATCGTGCCTTGGCGATGCGATCTCAAAGTCTGACTGCGACTCTACCGACGTCAAGTGTGTCTGCACTAACGAGAAGGTTATACCTGTGGCTTCGATATGTGTCGCGGGTGGTTGTACGGTCAAGGAGTCTTTGAGTATGTCGATTTTTCTTCTTCTTCATTGTTGGAGCTCTGCTAATTGGAAAAGCTACTCAAAATATGACCAACACGTACTGTCAAGTTCCAATCCGCGACAAGACGAGCATCTTTGTCAACGTTACAATCATCCTCGGTACATTCTCCGGTATTTCGATTCTCCTACGTATCGGATCCAAGATTCTCATCACAAATTCCGACTTTGGCCTCGACGATCTCTTTATCGTTCTTACTCTAATCTTCGGTATCCCTTCGACGGCGATGAACATTCACGGAACGGCCGGACATGGAGAGGGACGCGATATTTGGACACTAGAGTTTGACCAGATTACAAAGTTTGGCTTCTTCTTTTGGTTGCTGGAGGTTTTTTACTTTGCGCAGGTGTCTCTGTTAAAGATGTCGCTGCTGTTTTTCTACCTGCGCATCTTTCCTGGCCCTGCGCAGAAGTTGCTTTGGGGAACTGTTGTCTTTAACGCCATTTATGGCGTTGCTTTCATCTTTTTGGCGGTGTTCCAATGTTCGCCTATCAATTTCTTTTGGCTTAAATGGGATGGCGAGCACAAAGGAAACTGGTAAGTGGTCTTTCCATCTCGTTGTTATCACTACCTATGCTAACGGAACAGTGCCAACGTAAATGCCATCGGTTGGGCAAATGCGTCCATCAGTATTGCCTTGGATATCTGGATGTTGGCTATTCCGATGTGGTATCTTCGGAACTTGAAGCTGCATTGGAAGAAGAAGATTGGTGTCGCCGCCATGTTTATCGTTGGAACCTTGTGAGTAACAAGTCTTCCCTAGTTCGTGCGTGATCCTGACCGACCTTTCAGTGTCACCATCGTGAGCATTATTCGTCTGCAATATCTCGTCGACCTCGATTCTTCTCAGAATCCCACATACGACCAAACAGACGTTTCCATCTGGTCAACAGTCGAGATCAACGTCGGCATCATCTGCGCATCCATGCCAGCTCTCCGCATCCTTCTCGTCCGACTCTTTCCCGTCCTCGGAGGTTCTTCGTACGATTCGAGCAAATACAACAACTACGGCGAACACTACGGACACAAGTCACACATAATGAGCAGAAGCCGTGCACGCGTTGAACTCCCTTCTAGGACGGGGGACTCGATACACGCGCCGGATCACGGTGGGATCGAGCTGCAGAGGACTTTCAAGGTGCAGTATAGTGACGGGGGAGACGAGGCGAATCTTGTTACGGTGGATAAGTATAACAAGTCTCATGTAACTACGAGTGCACATAGCACCAGCGAGGTATCTCTTTGAATGTGGTATGAAGTTAGTTTTTCTTAATAGCGTAATGGATAATAATAGATACTGTAGAATTAAACTACCGCTGATCACTACGCACGGTGAAGTCTTTATTTTGAGTAGAGTTTTTTGAACCAGAGTGTTGGTTCTGTGATCGGCGGTCAAGGAGGTTGCATCGTGTGAGTAGCGGGCAGGGGTCATTGTGCACCTTGGCTTGAGGGTCTTGTACATGTGGGTTTATGCAGATGATCACGGCATGCAGCAGGGTCTTCTTTTCAAGTGGATTCAAAGTGATCTTCCATGGCTCATCTTGAGTGTGGATATAAGAACCCAAGAAGTATTTTATCGCAGGGGTTTCTACAGACCTCACGATGAATACCTGCTTCCCATTCTTCAAGCAGCCATTTAATGAACCCAGCTCTTCGTTGCTTCCGGCGTGATAGAGAATTACCCCCTACTTCAAATAGCCATCATGGATCCGAATGACAGTAGGGTAGCATCAGAAATGATCGCAGTGATGCTATCCAGGCTGATAATTTGAAACCTCAAAGGAGCACGACAATATCACCTCATATTCTCCAACCTATTGAGAAAGCTCCATCTAAAACTCATTCAATAGCATTTGCAATCTCTCACTGTAGAAAAGAACCGGAAAACCCCCCGTTTGCCCTTCTCTCCATAGACATCCATGCGATCTTCCGGCCCCTAACCCCCTAGTCGTGGTTATTGCACCCCGTCACATAATCAATCTTGACAAAGCAGCCCGCCTTGTACTCGACCTTGCCGCACTTCTTGCAAGAAGACCGAATCTTCTGGTAGTACTCCCAGATATCGTCACCAATCAACTCACAGCCGCTGCCTTCGATAAAGACACCACATCCAATACCGTCTGCCTTGGCCCAGCAGTTTCCGGTGAGGCGCCCTTCCCTATTTAACGTAATCAGCCATACCATTCAGTGACCAGGGAGATGGTTAAACGTACTGAGTCCCGTACCAGGTGGGATCTGCTCGGTTCCTGCGCAGTCTGTTGACGGCATAGTCACAGTGTTTCACCTGCAGAAGGGGGCCACCGCACTGTATCTTGTTAGTCAGAGTGGATGGAAAGAAGGACAGAATACTCACCAATCCGCTTCCCTGGCAATCATACTTGGGCTCGAAGGGCTTCGGTGGTGGAGGAGGAGGAGGAGCCGTCTTTTCACAAGTCACCTTGGGACCTCCAGCCTTCTCGATAGCCCCCGAGATGCACTTGTCATCAACATCAGACCCTCCATTCATCTCCGCCGTCCACTCTCGGTTGTCATCACCACCACCATAGTTGAACTTGGGAGATCCAGCGTCGATCCCGCAGTTCTTGGTCTCCTCGAAAAGACGCTTTCCACTGTCTGTAGTGGACCACCCACCACCCCAGACATGCACATTCCGCCCGTCGACCTTGCATCCAGCCCAAGAGTTTCTCTCTTTGAGAGGTTCGATGCGGTATCCAATCTTGTCCTTGTGGGCGACTCCACCAGCCTTCCAGTTTCCTGGATTGTCCTTGGAGCTGCTATCGCATCGATCAAGTACAATGTCCTTGAGATAGAAGACACAGTCCTCTTGGCCAATCTCATAGTCAATATCTGGAGTCTTGTAGTCGATGATCAGCATGACCTCGTTGGGTGTGCCGCCGTTGTATATAGTCGAGATGAACTTGGAACCTGGTTCAGGTCGTGCCCGGGCTTGTGCTGCCTCACAAAAGTGCTCGATGTTGCTGACGAGGACATCTCTGTTCACATAGCGGTTGGTCTGGAGTCCGAAGCAAGCAGATGAGTCTGGCTCTGGTGGTTTGTAGTTGCTCATATCGCCATCAATCATCCATCTATCATTGTCGGGATGAGGCTCAACTTGCTGCTTAGGGAGGTCGGCTGGAGATTTGTTAAGCTTTCGTATAACCCTGGAGGGGGTAGAAATACTCACGCCAGTTGCCATCATCTTGCTCCTGTCGGCGATTTCGTCTGCGTCTGATTGGGATTCCTCCCGGTCCCCAGGGGGTATTGTCAGGGGGAATCTGCCTGTCTTGGTTCACGCCTCTGTAAGGATGTTGTTCATGCGTTGTGATTCCAGACTGAACGAGCAAGTCTGTAGTTTCCGCCTTCTTCATACTGGCATCGATGTTGACATACGGAAGCGCATTCTCCTTCAGACGCTCGTAGATCCGATCTGCGTGATCGAGGTTCTCCCAGCCTTCGTAGTCCACCATGATTGCCATGATGCCTGCCACATGAGGAGCAGCCATGCTTGTTCCGTTGTGTCTGACGTAGCAAGAGTCACAGTTGATACTGGCTGATTCAACCAGCTCTCCGGGTGCGAACACGTCGAGTTTCTTGTTGTGATGGGAGCCACTTTGCGGGAGAATACCTCTTCTCGGGGTGATCCAACGATCATACTTGATGTTGACAGCTCCAACGCTGAAGGTGGACTTGTATCTGTTGCCATTGTTAGTGAAACTCAACCCAATCGTCATCGCCACGTACCGAGCCGGAATAGCAAGTCGAGTCTTATCAGAATTGCCGGCAGCAGCAGCAATGGGAATTCCCGCGTCCGCAGCTTTC
The DNA here is from genome assembly GCA_013363205.1 of Fusarium tuaranense. NCBI lineage: Eukaryota > Fungi > Ascomycota > Sordariomycetes > Hypocreales > Nectriaceae > Fusarium > Fusarium tuaranense. Next base: position 1,625 of record JABEEN010000014.1, on the reverse strand, counting down.
TGCAAAGCCCTCTGGAGGATGTCATCTGAAGGCGGGATCCCAGAGTCCATGGACCAGTTGATAACAGATCCTCTCCATCCATCCCACGGCTGTTATCGTCAGTTTCTATTCTTCTCTCCCCTGAACTGACTTACTGGGTTGGCTTTGAACCTAAGGTGCTCTGCTACAACGGCATCAACAGCTGGTATGACTCGTTAGCTAATTTCAATTTTCCTTTGTCAGTAGTGGACATACATCTAGCTTTCTGCTCCGACGTAGATTCGCAAAACATCTTGACATTGACAATGTGCGCGTCAAAGGCCGATGAATTGGCAGTTCCTGCAGCGATGCCAGCTACGTGGGTGCCATGACCACGGTCATCATCCTTTTCACAATTAGCCTCTTAACTCGCCCAACTGTAGTTCAGTGAGCATACCATTTTCCAGCCCGGAGGGCAGTAAGGGGACTGGTCTTCAGACTTCAAATCGCCAAAGTTCCTAACTTTCTTCTCTAGGCCCGTATACTTGCTGAAGATATTATGGGATAGCTTGATTCCAGTATCAAAGACGTAAATGTTAACGCCAGGTCCTGGATGATACTTCCAGATCGCCTCATGGGCTTTGTCAAGGTCAGTTCCAAAGTCTCGCCTCTCACGTTCGTGTGGGTCGCCTGCAGGCTCGCTGGTACGCTGCATCCAACCGCTGGAGATCATGGCCATGTTCCAGGATGTCCAGCGTTTTCGGGTCTGTTTGTTCCATCTTTTGTCCATGTTGGGGTCATCTAGGATGAAGTCACGTTTGACCACAGCGCCAGAGATTTCAGGAATCTCTTCTTTGGTGTAGTAGTTGTGATGGACGTACGCCACACCAGGATCATGTCGAATCGTGTCGTGAATGAAAGAGGAATCCTCTTCCCGCACAGACAAGTGATATGCGTTGAAAGTGGTAAAGGGGTTGAAGGAGATTGCTCTCTCGGTCAAGTTCAAACCAGTGTTGGTAAGGTGATCATCGATAGTGTGATTATCATGAAGCACAACCAAATACTCGTCGGGTGCAAGCTTGAACCCTTCCGGGACATGATAAGGGGCTTTGGTAGGTGACCTGGGAGCCAGAAAGGCCGAGGTGCCGGCCACAAAGGCCAATACCCCGATAACTCTCATGTTATCGGGTGTAGGCCGAACCAGTGTCGATTTTCAAGGTCAGCGAAGAGGAAATAATGTGATATTGAAATTAAGAGTTAAATAAGAGAGGGTGAGTTGATTCCACAGGAAAAATTCACACATCACCGACGCTCTTATATCTTGACCCTCTAAACACTCATTATATCTTTGATACCCCAAACCAGTCCACAGCGGATGGTGATTTTCGATCGACATACAAGACTCCTAAGGAATGGATCTAGATCCATGGCTCTCTAAGGAGATACTGCGCCCTATGCAGATACTAACTGCTGACAAGGTAAGCAACCAGGTTGCATTTTAGGTTATTTACGGTTTTTAGCTCTAGCCCAACGACAAGCATAAGTAGATCTCTATCGAGTGGATTCATAAGGCTCGACTTCTTACTGGGCAGCGCCTTGTTCAATGTTCCATGGAAGGAATATAGTACTGATCACGCGAAATTTTACTTGAGCTAAGTGAAGGATTT
>JABEEN010000013.1:0-23517 GCA_013363205.1 Fusarium tuaranense | reverse complement strand
AAATAATATTTAATATTTATATATAAGAATTATAATTTAAAAATAAAATTATAATTTTTTTTAATTTAATTATTAAATATTAATACTCTTAAAATTAAAAAGATTTATAAATAAATATATTATATATTTAATATTTTATATTAAATTATAAAAAAAGTTTTTTAGTATTTATTAAATAAACTAGTAAATCTTAAGTCTTATAAGATTAAATTATTAAATTATTTATTTATTTATTTTATAAATATACTTATATACTTAAGCTACTTATATTATGCCCTCTTAATAAGCATCCTTTAAGTAGTCCCCTCTCTTATCTACTACCCCGGCCCTTATCGCAACCTGATCGCAAGCGCGCCCTGCACGTTTTCTCTATTCCCATTTCGATCCTAGCGGCGCAAGCTGGGAGTATTTCCTAAAACGGTAAAAGACGACCTCGCCTCGTTTAGACACGCTCCGAGCTACCGCCCCCAAGCCAAGGCTTGTCCCAGGAGGGGCGATTAGGATGCTCCTCAGCTACTTTCATGTTATCGATCGCTATATGACGATGTTGGGCCTCGATGAAGGTGAGAGTCGCTCAGGATAGTGTTGAGGCCAAGACAGAAGGTCGTCGTGCTGATCTCGTCTCCAATTCTGTTCCCCTCACGACGGTTCTCCGCCATGTCAGTGGGATTAGAGTGTCATCTTGGAAGTACAACAAACAGCAGCTAGGGCGATGAGCTGAGGAAATCCATTATCCCAGACACCTTTACCAAGACTCTTGCCACTTTCGCGACAAGGTCTACTGCATGCTATCACAATTCTTGAATGTCGAGTCGAATGTTGAATGCAGTGGCAACACACCTTGATCCTTCAACCCGGCCTCGTCGAAGAAAGCCTGGTGTCAGTCAACCAGGGAAACCCCGACGCTCTCCAGCCTGACGGTAAGACCTTGTCATGAGCCTGGTAAACAGATAGTCGAAGCTCACTTCCGGTGGAGATGATAAGAGGTGTTGCTAAGCCACAAGGCCGGAGGCGGCGGAGAGGCACAATCCTTACCATGACCACACTTAAGTTCAATGTTCAGAGTAAGGCGAGTTGATAGACCAGCTGAGTTGATTCACCCAGGGTATAGGGTGGCTGATGAAGATGGCCGAGATAGGAAGTTCAGCCATCTTGTACTGTAACTTAGGTAGGTCAAAGCTACGCATGCCTCAAGACCATCGCCCAGTCAAACAGACCATCATCACCAACCCTCATGCTGAAGCATCACCATGAACAAGGACAAGGCTCCAAGTAGCCATTTACAAATCCAACAATCGCATCACCACCTTGAAAAAAAAACTGCGTATCTCTTGACAGCCCCCGCAGACGATTGCCACACCCTCTTGATAGCATTAGCTCCATCCGCTAGATCAGCATCAACATTTTCCCCGCACGTTTTGGCCTCTCCACAAAAAGTCTCGTTAATCGGCCGCACTTCTGCGTGAGCAAACCACAATTTCCTCCCATCAACTTCCCTGTCCTCGACCGTCCATCTCCTGTGAAAAGAATTCCTGCAACTTTAGACCTCGGTAACTCGCTTCTATTTGGGCAACAATGGCAACTGACCTCACTTCGACGGTTAAGCGTCCGACGGCTCGGCGCAAGGGTGAGTGGCGCAGTCAACTCTAACCTCACGGATCATGGCCGTGATACACTGCAAGTTGATCCCGTCTTTGATCCAATCTAACACCATCATTCAGACCCTGCCTGTGGCACATGCCGCAAAAAGTGTCGCAAATGCGACCGCAAGCGCCCCATCTGCGATAGATGCCGCACCAAGGGCCTGCACTGCGAGGGATATCCTCCACGCTTCCAGTTCTGCGAGATGATGACTGTCCCCTTGGCCCGCCGAGATTCACAAAGCACCAGAAGAGATAGCGTCGCTTTATCCTCCACTCCCTCATTCCCCATCTCTGGCGAGTCCCCCTCTGGCTCCTCGTCAGCTGCCATCCAAGAAGCCGTCACCACAGCATCGGTGACCGACTCGGCTTCTCCGCAGGCTTCACTATCTCCAGACCAAGGACTTCCTGACTCTACTATCCTCAGCTTGCCGTCTCCGGCGTCTGTGTCACATTCTCCTTTTACGCCGGTTCATATCGACTCCACTTCGCCCCTCATCGGTACCCCCGACCTCAGCCAGGACATCATCTCAAACCGTCCTCTCATTGACTACTGTAAGGGACTCAAGGGTGCTCATTGGACGGCAGCTGACTGCTCTCTCAGTCGATCAGATACTCAGTGAGTATCTCACCATCCACATCCAAGGCACCGACAATCCTTTCAGGATACACGTCCTGCCTCTGGCGTACCAGCATCAGGGTGTCCTGCACGCCCTGCTAGGTCTGACAACGTGCCATATGCACATCTCGGGAAAGAACAGCAGCCAGCACTTTGTCGCCATCTCGCTACAGTACCGAGTATCGGCCCTGCACTCGCTCGGGGCATTGCTCCTCCAGGAAGAAGTATCAGCTCTGAGTGTCGCCGAGGAGGAGTATGTACTATGCATGGCCCTACTGCTGGTCCTGCATGACGTATGATACACTCCCCCTATGCTACATACCCAAGCTAACGCATCTATTTCCCCAGGTCTGCGAGACTGGCGTCTCTTCCCATGGAGCTCACCTAACCGGCGTGTCGTTTCTGTGCAAGAGATTGGCTTGTCCAACTGACTTCTCCACACGATCCAAAGCTAGCATGTTCTTCATATCGGCCTTGGCATGGTGAGTAACAACCCACAAGCTACTTTTACCCCAGACTAACCCGGGATCCAGGCTTGACATGCTGCGGGGTTTCAGCGGCGCCGAGAAGCTCTCCTACTCAGAAGATGTACGTCGTTGCGTGCGCGACCACGGAAGCCTCAGCCTGCACACCCTCGTTGGTTGCCCCCCGGTAATCTTCCACCGGATCGGCCAGGTACTAGAGGCAGGCAAGGCGTTCCGAGCAGGGGATCTACCGATAGATCAGTTCCAGGCACTGCTGGATGAAGCCGAAAAGTTCTTTCGCGGTTGGGACCCCGATCAGGCAGTCTACCCCACGGGACACCAAGAATGGAAGCATCTGGCTGAGGCGTACAGACACTCTTGTCTCCTCAGGGTACTTCGGTTTCCGGATCCATTTGCCATGTCTTGTGAGGACAGTCGGATCAAGGCATCTGTGGCAGCCATCTTTGACGTCTGCGCAGCCATGCCTCGAGATACAGTCTTTTACAAACGACTACTGTTCCCTCTGTTCCTAGCTGGAGCTGATACGTCGTCTCCTCATCAGATGCACTACGCCAGCTGGTGTGTAGGCGAGATCAAGCATGCAACGGGATTCCAACATCCAGCTATGACAGAGATGCTTACAAAGGTTTGGGAAGAGAGAAGGACAAACCCCCACGGCTGGTCCAACGTTCCATGGATGGAATTCGTAAGTTGACCAACCCCTGTCAAGCCCCGCCGACCTCCACAAAAGCTGACAACTCCCCTCAGACATGTTCAGAGCTCCTACGCGACCAACACGCTTATCTCTTCTTCTAAAGAAGATATGGCTCCAATCTCCATGTTATAACGGGCTCATATCAGAGCGCGTATCTGCCAAGCACTGATATCTCTACCGTCTTTGTTAACGAAACCCATCATGTTGAAAGATTTCCTCTTTAGTGGAGCTTAGCTAGTCATTGACAATCGGTGGCGCGACAGGGAGTTGGGAGTATTTCCTTATTGAGATTAGTTTCCTGCAGGATCACTTTTGGTCGGTGTGGGAACTCCAAGGAAAGGTGTGACTTCAACTGCAAGGGTCTTGCCATGTCCACGAGAACATCGTCAAAGCCTTCATTCTCTTCTTCTTTTCCCCTCGTTCCATATTGAGATTGTTTGTTATCGTACTGAAGAAACAATGGCTGCTACTGAAAAGTGCCCGATTGAGCTTGAAAAGGCCTCCAAGTTGGCCAATGTGCCACACTGCGAACAATATGATAGGATGATCTCGGGCATGCTGTCAGTTCAACCCCTCCTCAACCCCTCTTCTCAAGAAACATCCATACTCACACATTATAGCTATGACTCTTTCGTCCCCGAGCTCGTCAAGGGTCGTCTCGACGGTCGCAAGTTCATGCACGAATACAACAACTGGTTCCCCACGACCGACGAAGAATACAGCCACGATGCCGTAGCCAAGAAGCGAGCCGAGATGCTGCGAAACTGCCTTGGCCACGTCGCCGACGACGAAGTCTTTATCGAGCCCCCCTTCCGAGTCGACTACGGCCCAAACGTCTCTGTAGGCAAGAGATTCTACGCCAACTTCAACCTCACGATCCTAGACTCTGCCATCGTGACGATCGGTGATCGTGTGATGGTTGGTCCGAACGTCATGATTTCGACGGCGACGCACGAGATTGAGGTTGCGAGTCGAAGGGAGAATATTGAGTATGCCAAGGCTATAAACATTGGTAACGATTGTTGGATTGGAGGCGGCGTTATAATTCTTCCTGGTGTTACTATCGGTGATGGATGTACGATAGGTGCAGGATCTGTTGTTACGAGAGATATTCCGGCTTGGAGTGTGGCTCTTGGAAGTCCTGCAAAGGTGGTTAAGAAGGTCCCGGAGTCGCCTATGCCTGAGGAGTGAACGTGGGCGAGATCAGACAAATAGACGGATAGACTTGATGAACGAACGACACGGCCGTCTGCGAATAAAATACTCTTTACATTCCATGATTGTTCAGTGCGATATTCCATGGAGGTGCTTGCTGGTGGTCAGTGATGACACTGGGGTGGCATGACTTCAACTAGCTACAAAACAACATGTTACTCTTTATTGCACAAGATTTAACCATGCTAGCATTCTTAATATCACACTTGTCGTGTGTATGAGACTCAGAAAGCGGCTCGAATCACGTCACTTGCTATCTGGGCTCTGACTGGTGTGTATTTGAGATCGATACACCTCGTGGTTCAGCTGTCCAGGAGCAACACGCACGAACCATGGGCAACAAGCATCAAGAAATAACGAGTTCTATCAATTCCAAGGGTTAAACCCCATACCAGCCAAAATTCTTAATCCCAAACGCGCTTCGTAAGCAAAAACATCAGTTATAAAGTCCACCATTCGCGCAGAGAACAGACCCAGTAGCCCACCTAGCATCATCCGTACAAAGAAAAGCAACCAACGGCGCAACATCCCCAACCTCTCCAATCCTAGCAGCAGCAGGCGTAGACTCAATAAGAGGCTGCATATCCAATCTAAACTGCTCATCACTCTCCTGCCACTGATCCGTAGCCACAGGTCCAGGATTCACACAATTAACAGTGATACCGTGAGATTGACCGAGTTCTTTTGCCCAGACCCGGGCTAGGGCTTCGTCGGCAGCTTTTGTCGCGCCGTAGACTGTTTGACCTGCTACGCCTAGACGGGCTGCTGCTGAGGAGACGAATACTATGCGGCCGCCGCGGGCGATGTGGGGGATTATGGCTTTGGTGAGGAAGATGGGGCCTTTGACGTTGGTGTCGAAGTGGGTTTGGAAGAGATCTTCTGTCACTTCGTCGAGGTTTGCATCGACTCCCAAGGCAGCACTGATGAACCGTTAGAATGCGCTACAAACAGAAGACAAGGAGACTCACTTGTGGATCAAGATCTCAACCTTTCCAGTCTGGCTAAGCTGCAATGCGCTCTCTACAATCTTGGGAATATCCTTCATATTAGATACACTAGCCTGGCATACAACTGCCTTGGCACCGCTGGCCTCAATCTTCTTGACGACATCGAGGGCGCGTTGCCTGCTCTTGTCACTGGTGTAGTTGACAACAATATTTGCGCCACGCTGGCCTAATTGAATGGCAATAGCTGCGCCAATTCCCCTGTCGCGATTCGTGTGAGCAGATGCCGTGTCTTTAAGGCTGAAGATCTTACCTGGAAGCACCGGTGACAATGGCAGTCTTGCCAGTCAAGTCGAGTCCCTTAAAGTCAGGCATTCTATGCAATTTCTTATCGTTCTTGTGTAAAAGAGTAAAACCTAGAATAAAACAATCTAGATAACGGCGAGAGGAGCACCCTGCATATAAGAGCTTCATCTCACGCGTCCCCTCGATAGCTTATCATGCCCCATAACAGCTTCATGCAGATCAACCTCGGCCCAGCTGCCGGTCCTACCAAAACTAGCAAGGGGCGCAACAAGCCGTGCACTCGATCTCTAGATGCGGGCAACGGTTTGCATCGTCCCCAGATAAAGGAAGCAGAGCAGACGCGCCTCCCCCGCAGTTCACCTCTGACGCTGGCATTATTTCCTAAAGCGGTAATTTGGACCATGCGGAGGCAAACAACACTACTGCTAGCTCGTCGATGGCAGATTGCTCCACACTCCCAAACTCCGCTGCTTCACCAACCACAAGTTGAGTATAAGACAAGATGCAAGACGCGACAGATTCTACGAGTAGATCATCTCAAACAAATCCTCAGGCACTTGTTTTACTCTGATCAAGAGCTTTCTCAAAATGTCATCCCACGCCGCCAAGTCTGCTCCTCACCCTCTCGACCCCCTGACCGTCGAAGAGGTACAGACAGCCTCGCAGATCGTCCACAAGCAGATCGGCTGCGCAGACAGCGAGATCAGATTCAAGCTCATTGATCTCGCTGAGCCTCCCAAGGATACTACACTTCTTCATCTTCACCACAATGCCCCTGCCCCTGATCGACGGGCTCGGGTTTACTACCACCTCAAGACCAGCCAGGCTCTCTTGATCGCCATTGTTAACTTAGCAACCAAGAGAGTTGAGAAGCTCTATGATGCTCCCAATTCGCAAGGACCTGTTGATTGGCACGAGTATGAGCTCATTAATAGAGCTTGTAACAGCCACCCTGAGGTCTTAGCCGAGGTTGCCAAACTCAAGCTCCCTCCCAAGTAAGATGTCCTCAGTTCAACACCTTGGCAGCCACTAACCTTTCTAGTGCCCGTCTCGTCAACGACCCTTGGGCCTTTGGCACCGACGACGCCAACGAACGACGACGACTCTTCCAATGCTACATGTACATCTCCCTCAACGATGACCCCGAAGCCAACCACTACTCCCTTCCTCTCCCTCTCGCCCCCATTTTCGACGCACACACACTCGAGCTTGTCCAGATCGAAAGACTCCCCATGGGTACTGGCGATGAGCTCGACCCCGAGACTCAGCCCTGGGAACCTGCCAAGCCCGTCGAGTACAGCGCAAACATCATGGGAGAGGATGCCTTCCGAAAGGATCTCAAGCCCCTACAAGTCGTTCAGCCCGAAGGACCTTCTTTCAAGATATTTGGTCGTCGTGTTGAATGGCAGAAGTGGTCTTTCCAGCTTGGTTGGACTCTTCGAGAGGGTCCCGTTCTTCATGATGTGCAATATGACGGACGCCCTCTGTTCTACAGAGTATCCATGAGCGAGATGACGGTTCCCTACGGCGATCCTCGATCACCATATCACCGAAAGCAGGCTTTTGATCTGGGCGACTCTGGCTTTGGTCTTACTTCCAATAGTCTGAGCCTTGGCTGTGACTGTCTCGGCCACATTGCTTACTTCAGCGGTGTTCGAGTTACTGCAGATGGGAAGCCGGCAGTCATGCCCAATGTTGTTTGCATGCACGAGATTGATGACGGTATCGGCTGGAAGCACACCAACTTCCGCAACCACAAGTCCTCAGTTGTGCGAAACAGACAGCTTGTCATTCAGTGCACAGCAACTGTCGCCAACTACGAGTATATCCTGGCCTTTGTTCTCGACCAAGCCGCCAACATTCACATCGAAGTACGAGCTACAGGCATCGTCTCAACCATGCCCATCCGTCAAGGTCTCCAAGTCCCCTGGGGTACAATCGTCGCCCCTGGCGTCTTGGCCGTCAACCACCAGCACATTTTCTGCGTCCGAGTCGACCCCTGCCTAGACGGCGACCGAAACAACACAATCACATACGATGAATGCCACCCCGTGGTCAACGAACCAGACGTCGATCCCTTCGGCTGCGCTTTCAGAGTAAACACAACCCCCATCGAGAAGCCAGGAGGCTACGACCTCGACCTTACAAAGAACCGCACGTTCAAAATCATCAACGAGGCTCGCACAAACGCCATCTCCGGAAAGCCACATGGATACAAGCTACACGCCGTGCCTAGCCAAATGCTCATGATGGCACCTCACACGTTCAATTACCGTCGCGGCATCTTTACTTCCAAGCCTATCTGGGTGACAAAGTACAACGACGACGAGCTGTGGGCTTCTGGAGAGTTTACGAACCAGAGTCGAGAAGATACAGGCTTGGCTATCTGGGCGAAGCGTGATGAGAATGTCAAGAATGAGGATGTTGTTTTGTGGCATGCTTTTGGAGTTACTCACGTCACTCGACCTGAAGGTATGTCTACCATTCTCAACTGCTGAGTATTTACTAACAATGATACTAGATTTCCCCGTCATGCCTGTCGAAAAGTTTGCCGTGTCTCTCAAGCCAACCAGCTTCTTTGAGGTTAACCCATCCAACGACGTTCCTCGTTCCAACCAGAGCGCGAACCAGTCTACGCTACACACAGTTGGACCCGAATCTTGTTGCCGACCCTCACGCATTTGAACAGAATGAGAGAGAGTGCATCACATGCTATGAGAGGCAACTCATGAAGAAACCCGTAAAAGATAGGTATATAAGATCCATAGAACTATATTAAAACTTTTAACCAGATGTAGCTTCATTATAGACTTGAGGCCCATTTATTGGTATCAATGACATCTCCGTCGGGCACATTATTAAATAACACAATGATAAACACACGATAGCATTCAGGGGTCAGTCTCATTTACTATATTACGTTAAATGCACAATTTTAGATGATACGATCAGCATACTTGCGGAGCGGAGTTGCGGAGTTTATGGGTCCATCAGATCTACTGTACATTGTCGTGACTTCGGAATGCTTCTTGACCCCGTTCATCAACATCGGATGCCTCATAATATCCGTTTTCCCGAATTGATTGGTATATTATATATGGTTCTGCTACTATCGGTTTTGTTCCTCCACATAGGTACGTTCATCATCTTCTACCAACTTTCACTACGCCCAACAATGGTCAAAGTCGCAGTCGCAGGAGGCTCCGATAGTATCGGACAAGCAATCGTCCAGGCGATCGAAAAAGATGGATCACACGAGTGTTTCATTTTAAGTCGGAGTCCAAAGGACACGGAGAAACCGAAAATCATCACCATTGACTATTCAGATATTGATGGTTTGCGAGACACTCTTGAGGCCTACGAGATCGATACAGTCATCTCAGCCATTGCACTCCAGAGTGATGCCGGGGGCCAGTCACAGATGAACCTGATTGAAGCTGCGAATCGGTCCCGATGCACTCGAAGGTTCATGCCAAGTGAATTCGGCGCCATGTACAAGCCAGAGTAATACCATCTCCCCAGCAGCGACTACTAAGCTAACATGACTCAGGCATCTGGAGGCCCTCCCGTTGTATGCTTGGAAGTTCAAAGCCGTCGAGCGACTCGCGGAGACAAACCTCGAATACACGCAATTCTCCAACGGAATGTTTATGGATTATTGGTTTGCTCCCCGGATTCCCTCAGCCTTTAAATTCAACGTGCCGTCATGGATCGATCTGGATCACAGCTACGCAGCTATTCCTGGAGACGGCAATACCCCCATGGTCTTGACACATTCTCGCGACATTGGTCGTTTTGTGGTCAAAGTCCTCGGTCTTCCCTCTTGGGACAAGAGGTACTTCCTAGTCGGTGACAGACTGACTCTTAATGACTTTCTCCGTCTTGCAGAGGAAGCGAAAGGGGTTTCATTTGAGAGGCATTCTGATAGCCTAGCCACACTCCTCGAGGGAAGGTGCACGATATTGCCCTCGGTGGAATCTGCAGGGCTTGATTCGAGCCTGTTTATGAATGCCATTGCTGCTGCTGGGGCGAGAACCGCTCAGGGTGATCATGACCTCCCGATGGACAAGACTCTGAATAGTATGTTCCCTGATCTTCAGACTCTTCGGATCCAAGATGCTGTTCGTGTCTACTTTGCCGATAAGATTTGAGCGAACCCCTCTGAGCGGTGTTACGAATTGATGCAATGGTACATATGTAGCGCCTAAGGAAGAGGGAAATAAAGATTGACGCAATGAAGAAATAATATGAACGGCTTTTACTGTACACGGAAGTTGTTGGTAACCATGTCTAGTACAGAATGGGAGAGGGCCTCAAGTAAAACTCCACGGCGGATGGAGCTGATCAGTTAAGCGGGAACTAGAGAAAAACCATGGCCCAGGTTTGATCAAGAGTCCAGATAGAAGATTCAGGTCAACTATCACAGAAATGTCTCAAAAGTCGCGTAGAAAGGCATGGGATTGGATAGTATAGGGGGCGTGTAGTACATGTATCTTGTTGAATTCGTTCTCGCGCAATAGATGAGCTTCCAAGTAGTAGTGGGGGTAGGAGGACTATATAAACAGGGCGATTGCATAGAAACTAGAAAGAGCTAGGATTATTGACAATCATTCCCAAGAGTCTTCGAATTAACTGCCGTCAACATGTCACAGCCGGCGACGCCAATCATCTCAGATCGCCTCCTTAAACATAACCAAACCTTGGTATCTGCCAACGGCACTCACTTACTTATCCATGCAATCAGACATAAATTGTGTCATATACTAAAAAGACAAAGGCCCTGTTTGGTCCACGGGCATGGCAATGGGGCTTTCGCTCGCAGTGCCTCCTCTTCCGTGCTGATAGAGAGCTACAGATGGTCAACACGGATGGAAATCCTAATTGGCAGGCTGGTACTGCCGGTACAGAGAATAGCACTTGTTGTTTTGAAGTTAATGGTGATGGGTACATGGTCATCTGGACTGATAACCAGATCGTGTGGTTCTCCAAAACATGTCCTGCGTACCCAATGCCGGTAAAGAATCACATGGTTCGCGGCCAAAGAATCCTGCCGGGCGAGTTACTCACGTCCGCCAATGACAACTACACCCTCACCCTCGGCTTCGATCTCAACTTGGTTCCCTCCTAATTCTCGTCTCATAGTATCGGAGGGCATTCGAGGATACCATGATGTTGCACGCTATCTTGCCCAGTGGTTTGTCATGGGCCACCAGCCCGCCCAGGCGGACGAACCTCGAGAGATGCAAGACATGAGAACTCAACTCAACACAAAAGGGCTAACGCCAGCCTTTTGACTAAGGGACTACAAGGCTAGCCTGAGTAGCGAGGCTTACGTCATTCGCCAGCTACTCCAGAAGATGAAGGACGACCCCAACTTCAAAGATTACTTCTCTTAGTCTTTTGCTTTGGATGATAGATTGGTTTTGGTTTGATTTCAGCTTGTATTTATCCTGTTGGGCCTCTAGATTGTCAAGATTGGCTGAGCAATGTGAGGAATTCTTAACAAGTGTGTTGACTCATCTTTGGCTTGAGGTCCATTTACCTACTACCAAGCTTAGGTATGCCACTGGGCGAGTTAATTTTGATACTAACAAGTTGTAAATATGTTGAAATTCCTTCAGCTTTCTATCTATGCTCGCTTGTTCATGTCGTACTTGTAGTACCATCCCTCACCCTTCATATCCTTCCTGATCTTGTAGTTATCCTCAGCAATCCTCAAGATATCCAAGTCTACTTCCACAATCCCAACCTTTTCCTCACCAATTTCGATCTTTCCAAGGGTACCCAAAATCGGCATGTTTACACTGCTCAGTCCCCCTGCATTGCAGAAGGCAACTGCTGCCGTGTTCTCAAAAGCACGAGCCGTGAGGGCACTCTCGATGAAGATTCTCTCCGCATCGGGGTTGAGCTCTTGTCCTTCCTCTCCGGCATCTGTCAGGAACCAGTAAGAGGGGATAATGATTAGGTCTGCGCCGTCGTTGACCAAGGCTCGGAAAGCTTCTGGGAAGGCCAGGTCCCAACAGATTACCATGCCAGCCCGCACAGGTCGACCATCAGCATGCTTAAGAGGTGTATCGAACGCCGTGTGAGGTGTGTGAGCTGAAGAGGTAAGGTGAGGTCGCTCAGGATGCCACAGGTTCTTCTTCTGATAAGATCCACAGATATCGCCAGTCCCAGCCGCCAGGAAATAGGCCATATTGCGCAGTTCTTCATCCTTTCCATTTTCCGCCAGATGCACCTCACAAATGGTACCCGGGACAATGTTGATGTTCAACTCCCGCGCAAGATTCTGATACTTGGCTAAGCAGCCTGCTGACTTCTTGCTCGCAGAGACAAAGTCGGCATGTTCAGGAGCCCACGATGTAAGGTGAAACTCGGGCAGAATGGCAATATCACATCCCTTAGCAGCAGCCGATCGCAAGTGTCCCTCAGCCTTTGCAAAGTTATCATCGACAACAATAGGCTTATCAAGATTATCAGTGACTCAACTCAAAAACGTCGCAAAGTTTCGCCTAGCGGCAAAGCTTGTGTCTGATTGGAAGACGAACCTTGGGGTCAAACTGAATCAGCGCAATCTTGTAAACAGGAGCCATGGCGGTTTGGTAAAGAAAGTCGTTTTCTTGGAGACTGATGAGTCAAAGTGGTGAGGTTTGGATGAGATGCGGAGAAGAGAAGGATTCGGAACTCGGCATGACGCTTGACCTAGCGTTTCTCCACCTGGAGAGAAGCTGAGATGCTCACGTGTTTGTTCAGCTGTTCCGTAGGTTCCGTAAGATGAGGTCTATCAACACCAAACCTAAGCCAATTTGTGAGGCTCATTAAGTCCCTCGCGGTCAGGCTCAGGTCCATTCATTAAAACGGCATGAGAAAAAGAATATGGTAAAATCAAGGCTTCTTTTGTTATTCGCTAACGCTATATGCAGACCCTGTATCAATCCATCAAATATGTACAATCAGATTATCATCACATCAAAACTTCCCTCCAAATCGATTAAAGAATCTAAACCCGGCACATGCGACCATCCTCCGCCAAACTCCAGGCATCGCTGCCAACACCCTTAAGGTTGTAGAACAGCGACTTGGGATCCCACTTCTTCTTAATAGAAGCAAGACGGCTCCAGTTGTCGCCGTAGAAAGTCTCCTGCCAGTTAAGCTGGTTAAAGTCGGCCTCGTTCATGTAAGTGCCGCTACCAGGAGTGACGGCCTCGATCTGGGGCATGAACTCGTGGGTGATGCGCTTCTGCATCGTGAGCATGTCGTCCCAGCGGAGGGGATCCCAGGCGGTGGCGAGCTGCATCGACATGATGGCCTTGCGCCAGGCGGGGTGAACGGCGTTGGAGACGCCCTTGTAGGGCTGGAAGCTACCGCCGCTGCCGACGGCAATGACACCGTTGGCGGTGAGGTTGCGAATCACCTTTTGGAAGTTGTCGTTGTCGTCCTCAATCACGGAGCGAGGGATAAGACGGCCGCCGTACTGGTACTCAGAAGCGCCGATGTGACCGTTGGGGAGAGGACCCATGTAGGTGTCGTAGTGGTCGCGGTAGTTGAGGGTGGTGTAGGAGACCACGGGTGTGATACCAACCTCGGCGAGGTAGCTGGTGAAGGGGCCAAGGACCTCATCACGGACGTAGTCACCGGTGGAGTTGACAAGAGTGATGGGCTTGACAACGAGAACACCAGAGGTGACGTAGTAGATAACGGTAGGACCGTGGTCAATCATGGCAGGCAGAAGCTCGTGGAACTTGGCAACGGCGTTGTTAAAGGTAGCCTTATCAACACCAGTGGCAGCCATCTGGAGAGTAGCACCTCCAATAGTACCGGTGTAGTGAGCGCGAACAGTCATGGAGGTGACAACAGCAAAGTTGCCAGCACCGCCACCGCTAAGAGCCCAGTAGAGATCACTGTTCTCGGAAGCAGAAGCCCTGGCGACTCTGCCGGCCGCAGTGACAACTTCGAACTCGAGAGTCTGATCAGCACCGAGGCCGTAGCTGGTGCTGAGAGCAGAGTGGCCACCGCCAAGGGTGAAGCCAGCAAGACCGACAGTGGGGCACTCGCCAGAGACGGTAGTGAGGCCGTGAGAGTTGGCAAACTCAACAGCATCAGCGCCCTGAATACCAGCACCAAGCTTAACGGCAGGGCCGTTGTACAGCTTGTCGGACCAGTGGACAACTTCAGCGTCCTTCATGTAGTGGGTCCAGATGGCGAGAGAGCCAGCGCCAGTAGAGCGACCAAGGTAACTGTATCGTTGTTAGTTATGAATCCAATACAGAGCAAAGGAGATACATACTCATGGCCAGTGTTGCGGACAACCAGGCGGATGTTGTTGTCATTGGCAAACCGAACAGCGGCAGCAACTTGACGGGCGTTGGACACCTTGACAGCATAGGCAGGATAGTTGCCAAGAGTGCAAGGACGAGACTCGGCCAAGAAGGGATCACAGCTCTGGTTGGCAAAGAAAGCCTGCATCACAGACGAAGAGGAAGAGAAGCTGCCCATGTTAGTGACCGCACACCCAAACCACTAGTTTCAAACTTACTGAGTCTGAGGAAGCTTCCACGCCGTCTGCAGAGCCGTGCATGCCACGGCGTCATAAGTGGGATCATGACACGGCGAACCGATGGGAACAGTCTTGATGAGACCGCCGTCAACAGTCTTGTTGAACTCGTTCCACACGCTGGTAGAAGGCCAACAAGCATCACCGGGAAGACATCGACACTTGGGCGTAGAGCTAGCACTGACAGCGCCGACGGTGGCAAGAGCCCAGGAGAGAGACTGAGTGATCTTCATCTTGGCGGTTGAAGTTGGAGATGATGCGTCGATGGATGAGAAGGACAAGAAATGTGGCGTCCTACTGCGTATTTAATAGGATGGCAATGCCTCCCAAGAGATGCCATCCCGTCTTGGGTGACCTGGGGTCCTTGCTAGCACGTACAGTAGATTTCGCATGAAAATGGAGTCGGAGGAAGCGGCTGAGGCGCACTAGGATTCTTCCGACGGCGAGCGATTCCTTACTGATTCTGGAAGCTAGGACCAAGACGCGCTTATGCCTTCAGGGACCAGGGGGAAGCCCCGGAAGTGCAGAGCGATAGTGTGGCCCAGACGTTGAGAGATTTCTTGGTAGCGTCGCCGGTTTGCCGGTCGACTCGCGTCCGAAGTCTAACACCGGAGATTAGGGATGGAACTGGAATTATCCGTTGTCGACGGATGACGAAGACCTAATAACGTTGGGATGCTATTAACCTGGGTCTTGGCGAAAGGGAGGATCAACCCGGATAACCACGTGTGTTAGCGAGGACTTGGCAAATAGTTATCTTTTTCTGTAAGTAATTGGCAAAAGGATCAAGCGAGGAGGAACGAAGAGAGAGAATTGGTGCCAAAATTTTGGTGTTGGACGGAGCTAAAGCATATGGGAAGCCCCTGATGACATCCACCTTTTGCCACCTCTACGTAGTACTCCACTTGTTACAGATCAATGCATAAAGACATTTGAGGTTGCAGGTTCGGCGAATTGACGGTTAAGAAGAGGTCTAGAAGAGTATTGACTCGCTGCCAAGGCCATGGTTCACAAAGACGAGTAATGACTTGTCTACTCTTACTCCGTACAGGAATACAATATCTCACCCTCGCGGTCCGATCCACTTGTGATCCATCTCTTGGCCCGCTGATCATTTCCCTTTTGAAACGACCAACTTCAGGTCCGCCATTTTACACGGACCATGTCAACTGGTACGATCCGGTGGGAGACAAGGGTGACTTTTGTCATTCCGTTGGCGGAAGAGGAAAGAGTCTTGTGTCCGCCCGAAAGGCCGAGGTTTATTCTGATAAGCAAGGGGATCTCCAGGGGTTTGCTCCGCGTTGGG
The DNA here is from genome assembly GCA_013363205.1 of Fusarium tuaranense. NCBI lineage: Eukaryota > Fungi > Ascomycota > Sordariomycetes > Hypocreales > Nectriaceae > Fusarium > Fusarium tuaranense. The sequence continues at coordinate 7,754 of JABEEN010000013.1, read as the reverse complement.
ATCTGTCAGGGTGTGAAGATCATGCCACTTTTCGTAGTGATTTTCGATGGCTTGCACCCCTGCGGCCTTGTTTCTGGAGTCTGATCTGCAGTGTGATCGTGTATCTTGGATCTTGATGACAGTGATGGACGAAGACATCTCGAAAGCTGATTTGAAGTCGACTTGAGTTAAGAGCAGTCTTGTATCCAATCGTGTCACAGTTTCTCGTGCCCCTTATTCTCTGCTCCTGAAAAAACTCTTTTACCCCTGATTCATGCCTTCACGTACCCTCTCCAATGAAAGCAAAAGGGTACCCACTCGCCCTCCGGCCCAGATCTACAAAAAAGTACAAGTGCAACTCTCGGAGTTTCTACCACTCTCGTTCAAGCCCGTTGACTTGGTCCAACGCCACACGTGAGAGGAGAGAGGGCCACACCGGAAATAGTGACTGTTCGGATCTAAATAGGGATCTTCTGGGGAAGTTACCCTACAAGCACACTGAATCGGGCAACTGGTGTCGGGTAAGTCTGTGCGTTGTGTGTGTGATGGTGTGTGACTATTTTGCAGTCCGTTCACATGTTTTGAATCACTGATGCGGCGATCTTGGGATCCACGAGGTTTAGGAAGTTTTTTTTTTAAGGGACGGCGTGTGTTTTAGCTTGTGAAAAGTTTAATAAAAATGACATGAGACCCTTTCTTTGATTGTCCACTTTACTCTTTTTTGGTTTCTTTTCTTGGTGATGCTTCCATGATGCTTTTTGCTGTGAGCCTATTTGCTTGCCTTTTGGTGTTGCCAGCTGGTCTGGCTGCGTCTTCTACCTCGGCTGCTCTTCCGGGCTGGCCTGAGTGTTCAGTAAGACTTTCTACTTTTCCCTTTTTGTGTGTTGGTTGTGCTAATGGGTTTAGATCAAATGCCTCACAACTGCCATCGGAAACTCGACATGTTCGGCCACAGACCAGGCTTGCATGTGCACCAATGAACAGCTTCAGTTGGAAATGAACGTTTGTGTTAAGCAGACATGCACCATCAAGGAATCTTTGAGTATGTCTCAACTCCGAGTCCTCCGGTAGCACCATGCTAACTTTCATTAAGCCACGGTCAACCTGACAATGACCAGTTGTGGCGCACCTATCCGAGACAAGTCAGACGAATACATCATCTTGTCCAACACTTTTGCTGTCATCACGGGTCTTTTCATAGTCCAGCGCTTCGCCTCAAAGATCTACTGGAAGCTTCCTCTTGGCCTCGACGACTGGTTTATGCTTATCACTTTTCTTTCTGGCATTCCGAGCTCCGTTATCACCGTTCATGGCACCGCAGCAAACGGCTTAGGCCGTGATATCTGGACTCTTACTCCGACTGAAATCACCAACTTTGGTTATTACTTCCACGTCATGGCTATCCTCTACTTCGCCCAGGTCACACTTCTAAAGCTATCCCTCCTATTCTTCTACCTTCGCATCTTTCCGACCGTTGGCGTTCGAAGGACTCTCTGGGCCACCGTCATTTTCAACAGCCTTTTTGGATTGGCTTTTGTGTTTACGGCTGTGTTTCAGTGTCAACCCATCAGCTATTTCTGGAAGAAGTGGGATGGTGAACATGAAGGACACTGCGCTGATCTCAACGCCATCACTTGGTCCAACGCCGCCATCAGTATTGCTCTCGATTTTTGGATGCTGGCTGTTCCTTTGTCTCAGCTCAAGGCGCTCAATTTGGATTGGAAGAAGAAGATTGGTGTTGGAATGATGTTTTGTGTGGGCACATTGTAAGTCTTGCCTTCAGTGATTATGAGTCCGTTGCTGACTGTTATTCAGCGTCACCATTGTCAGCATTCTGCGACTCAGAGCGGTTGTTAGGTTCAAAGCCGAGACCGAGAACGCGACTTGGGAGTTTCTAGAAGTTTCTAAATGGTCCACAATCGAGATCAACGTCGGCATGATCTGCGCCTGCATGCCCTCTCTGCGAATCCTTCTAGTCCGACTCTTCCCCAAGATCCTGGGTACTTCTCGAAGATACTATCCTAACTACGCGAGCAACACTGGAAGAAACACAAACAAGAATAGGTCAAGACAGCTTGGCACGAATGCTACTACAGAGGTGGATACGACTCGTCGGCCGGTTGAATCGAGGGGGATCACGTATCAGCGCACCTATGATGTGCAGTATGGTGATAATGATGAGACGCAGTTGGTTGATATGAAGGATTTGGATGGGAAGAGCGCTAAGTCCGGGGTTTCTGGGGTTTCTGGGGTTTCGGTATAGACCATGGAGCCTGATTGTATTTATGGCTTATGAATTATGATTTTGGATACTTTGAACGGACACAATTAACTCGCCATCTTGACCTGAATTCAATTACTTCGCCTATCAGCTCGGGCTCCGACTTAGCTAGGGCAGGTCTGATGTTTGATTCTCTGGCTGGGTAGTCTAGTACCACCTCTGACCCTATTTCTGAGTCGTCGGTGCCTAGCTGAAGTTAGAAGTTGGCAACATCTCTACGAGACCTTCAACCATTTCAAATGAGGTCAGATAAGCTCCCCATATCATTGCAGGGGTCTTGGCGAGGTAAGCATGCAAGCGAGGGCATTCGAGGACTAGCCCAGAATGGACCTAAACAGCCCTGACCCGTATAAGCCCCGATATTCGACAGCCGAGACATCAACAAGCGTCATTGGTCTAGGGGTTAGGATTCAACTCTTCCATTAGAGAGAAGTTGAGGCTCGGATTCGAATTCCGGATGACGCAAAGTGTTTCTTTTTTTCAAGACCACTTTCTTGAGTCTTTTCTCTTTTGCTCCTCCGGCTTCAACGCTGCTATACTTTTGTTTTTCTGTATCTTTCAGGAAGAGTTAATTAAGGCAGACATAAAGTTGTGCTACCATTCCTTATCTGCTCGTAAACATCCTCCTTTGCCATTTCGCTAATTAATCATCCATTGTGCCTTTAGATATTGAAACCCTCCCATTTGTAGCTAGGCCCAAAAGCCCTTCCAAATGTTGATAATTGAAGATACTTGGTGATAGAGCTGATAGTGACGGGCAAGACATTTGATAGGTTGAGTCATGTCGCGCTGATCGGCGCGCTCCGTCTCGACCATTCAAGGCAAAGAGGGGCTGCCCTTCTCATCTGAAGTATTTTCTCAACCTCAAACTTTCTTCGCACTAGCGACCTAAACAACTCAAACTCTCCTCTGCTAATTCTGCTTAAGCTCCGCGGAATAACTCTTGAAGTGTCCCCGGCATGATTGAAGGCGACCATCCGACTGTGCGTCCCAGGGCGGTGCAAACAATCTCAGGTCAAGAGGGCAAGTTCATTGTCGGTATAATGACCGTCCAATCCACTAACAAGCTTTCACGAACAGATAATGATGCCCTGACTGATGAGATTGATTATCCCGACGGCGGATTCAAGGCCTGGATGGTTGTTGTAGGTGCTTGGTGTGCCATGGTCCCTCCCATGGGCCTGCTCAACACATTGGCTGTCCTCCAGGCCTGGATCTCCGAGAACGAGCTTGAAGGCATCTCCGAGAGTAAATCAGGATGGATATTTAGCTGCTATGCTTTCTTCATCACGGCTTGTGGCGCTCAAGTTGGTGAGAAATCTCTGAAGGCTTACTACCTGGAACACGGACTGACTATCAACCCAGGCCCTGTCTTTGATGCATACGATATCAAACTACTACTCCTTCCGGGCTCTATCGGCGTTGTTGCCTCTTTAATCTTTATGAGCTTCTCCACCGGTACTCCATATTCTCCCCATTTCCGATGAGTTTGCTAACATCAACACATAGAGTTCTACCACTTCCTCCTCTCCTTTGGCGTTCTTGGAGGTATATCCGCATCCTTACTATTCAACCCCAGTCTATCAGCCATCGGCCATTGGTTTTGTAAGCGCCGGGCTTTCGCAACTGGCCTTGCCTGCAGCGCTGGTGGTATTGGAGGCATCGTCTTCTCAATCATCATTCTGTATCTGACACCACGCATCGGTTTCCCTTGGGCCATCCGAGTTGTTGCATTCTTGTCACTTGGTCTCCTCATTGTCGCCAACATATTCCTAAGGAAGCGCATACCTCATAACAAAAAGGCCAAGGCTTACATCGACTTTGGTCTTTTCAGGGACGTCAACTTTTCAGTCACGGTAGCGGCTATCTTCCTTGTCGAATTTGCCGTCTTTATCCCTTATACATATTTATGCTCGTATGCACTCTCCTATGGGTTCAGCTCACGCGAGGCATATCTACTTAACGTCCTTTTAAATGCCGGCGCCATCCCTGGACGAGTTCTTCCCGGGTACATCGCTGATCGCTTTGGGGCTTTCAACACAATGATCGTCACAGCTCTGTCCTGCGGCACCTTTATTCTGGGCCTATGGTTAATAGCGGACGGGGATCATGCACGGATCATGGCCTTCTCAGTACTCTTTGGCTTCTGGTCAGGGGCAGCCATCAGCTTGTCCCCCGTTTGTGTATCTCGAGTATGCAGGATCGAGGATTATGGAAAGTCAAACGGGATGGCATACTTTGTCGCAAGTTTCGGGGCCTTGGTCGGCATCCCCATTGCTGGTGCTTTGTTGGATGGCAGTGAAGATGGCTACCGAAACTTGATCATCTTTGCAGGTGGGTTTTACATGGTCGCAAGCATTGCATTCTGTATCGCGCGAGGGGTGGCTGGAGGATGGAAACCGGGCCTGTTCTAGACAAAATAGGTTCCAAATAACTGCCCTGACAGTATCCTTGGATACCCCAATTAGTTAATGGGGGAAGCAAGAAGGAGGTAGGTGTGCCGCCGAAGTTGGTACTGGAGGCTTGAGCTCGTCTCTCAACCATTCCAGACCAGTTTATTTAGACATTTTGCATACGATGTTACCTTCTACAGAATTTTTAGCTGCTATCTATAGCTTGCAAGCGGCTACTGAAGAGAGAAAAGCATCAGGCGCAGTCAATATACAAGCTGGGTATTACCCGGTTTCTTCAGCTGATATCTCAAGCTATTTATGGATGCTATATCTTCTCATCAAGTCAGCACAATTTATTAGTCTCTAAGCTCTCACTTGTTATTCAACATCCATGGCCCCAAAACTTCATGAACCTAGATCATATATGCACAAAAGAGAGCCCACAAAATATTGAACAAAGCCGCACTGATATCAAATGATATAGATGGTGTGCAGCCGTGTCTCTGGGTCATAACTCCAGCAAGGCAAGCTCTCGCCGCCATCATTACGCCCCAGCGCCACCTCTGGATCTTCCAAGGAGGTGCTCATCAACCCAATGCGACGAAACCGACCCATTTCCCTGTTGGCCAACTCGAGAAGAATACAGTACAATGAATTGTCGTTGGTATTGAAGCCGGCCATTGCCCAGGGCATGTAGAAAAATAACCGCGACTCAATGCTAGGCATTTCCAGAAGGTCAATGGGGAAATCCAGAAACACGCGGGATGAGATATCCATAGGATTGTGAGGCTCACAATAAGACAAACGTTCACGGGATGTTCGGTGGGGCAAGACGGCATGTAAGTTTATACTCCCAGTATCAATCAACCTTCTGCAACGGAGGAGGCCAGTTACTTTGAGCTCTACCATTGGTTCGTGAGGGTAATCGAATATGTCCTCAGTGATAGATTCATCATCAGATGGAGCGTGCCCCTTCCGATATCTGACCAGTTTTGCGCCTTGGTAGTAGTTTCTGCCGATGAACATGGAGAGGTTAATGGGGTGGTCTGCTGATATCCAAGAAAAGGTTGGCCCTTGACGCTGGCGAAGAGGCGTCGGGACTGTTTGGGCGGCTGACGCAGAGAGGGGTTCCAGTTCGCCCTTAATTATGCCCCGAAAACTGCCCCTAACCTTAGCCATGCCACGCCGCCAGAGTATTTGGGTGGTTAAGGTTGAAGTCCAAACACCCATGACGTAGACATCATCTACCAGGAAAGACTTGAGGTAGCGCGCAATGCCCGAGATGGCAACAAGCTTATCCGAGGCAAACGTGAGCGCGCACCTGGTGTAGACCTCCGGGATTCTATTCCACACCTGGTGACAAGTCGCAGTATTATACGTGCCCACAAAGTTCGAGCCAAAGTTCTTGAGGGGCTGGAAAGCAACCGCGTCAATGACCGGTAGGGGTTGTCGAAGTCGCTCAGATCTTGACGCCTCGCAACATTCGAAAAAGACTTCGCCTTGGCAGAAATGAAGGACGCGTGGTGATAGAAAGCGTTCTTGGAGAACCCAGCCTCGAGAGTTGATTGGTGAGTCGGTTACCTCGAGTTGCCAGGTGCTCTTATCGATCAAGAGATAGTTAGACTCTGGTTTCTCGTTGTCTTCAGTGTTTGGCACCTTAACCCTGGCGATGGGAAGGTCAAATTGCCGCGCTTTTCGGTCCAGAAAAAGGCCATCTGAATGCGTGCCCCAGTCTGCCGAGAAGTTACAGAATGAGTTTCTGTATACTAGGTCCATTGTCAGGCACTCATCCGACCAATCCGAACCACCGTGGTCACTCTCCTGGATGATACAAAGGGAGTCAATCCAAGCATATCGAAAGCCCAGGAGCCGAGAAACGGTTATGAAGTCGCAGAATGTCTTGGTCAAGCCCTCAACGGGGAGCTGATGTGACCAGGCCTCGAGGTTTTGGGAGGTCAGCTTGGGGATGAACGGGGTCCAGCGATGGCTCAAGGTGACATAGCGGTTCCCGGGCACAACCTGTTCTCTACCGATGATCTTGACGGTAGTTTCATCAGGCGTGGCAGGCTCTAGGGGGCCGAGATCGAGGACCCGAGTAGGAAACCAGGTCGTGTCCTTCGCACGATGAATGCACTGCGTATGGCTGGAGCTGCAAGCCTGAAGCCACTGCCTACTAAGATCGATGGTTTCCACCCATGCCGTGGCACCAGCAGGTCCGGCGCAGGACTTGATCCACTGAGAAACTTCTATCAAGAGTTTGAGTCATTCCTCAATTAATCAGGCATGAGGCTTGAAATACCCACCTGAAGCTTCTGGGTCCCTATCCACCTTGACGAGCAAATGATTGAAGCTAAGAGGGCCCTGAACCTCATCTATGACTTCAATGTCGGGAGCCACATCTGAATGTGTCTCCCAGTCCCAGTACCACCACCGCCGATCTGTATGAAGACGAGAGCTCACGTGAACTTCGCGGCCGTTGGCACAGATCTCGCCGAGGCTGAAGCTGGTCATCCTGTTGTGAGTGTCCCCTTTTGGACCTTTGAGGGCCTCATATCGAGCGAGTGCTTGGAAACTCTTTTGGCTGTTGCTGTCGAGGAGTTGAAATAGTCGCCAGCAGATGAAGCATTTGTTTGCTACGGCCTCGAGGAAACCAGGTGATGTGAAGTGGCCAGAGGGAGTAGTGAAGTCAGATTTGAGATTCTTTAAAGCTTCGGTACAGCAGGCGCATAAGTAGGGCTTGATAGGTGGTGAGGTAAGCCTAGAAGTTACGTCGTCGTCGTCGGCCATTTTCACGTTTGCCTGGCTTGTTTCCCGTGGCCTTGTCTTTTGGGAGATAGCTCATGCTGTTGCAGCCGGTACGCTTAGGCAGCAAGCTGACAGTCAGGCTTTAGGCCCTGATCAGGACGGGGGATATAAGATATATAGGTCCTCGTATTTTTATCTTAGATAAATAAGAAGATATATTTTCCTTAATTTAATACTAATTCTAATAAGAGATAAAAGTATTTACTATTTTAATTATATAATTAACCTAAAAGCTTATTATTATTATATATTATATTAATTAAGAGCTTTAAGTTATTTATAATAATAATAAAGAT